>JBCEWE010000433.1:122500-127500 GCA_039877035.1 Silurus lanzhouensis
TGTGTGTGTGTGTGTGTGTGTGTGTGTGTGTGTGTGTGTGTGTGTGTGTGTGTGGTGTTCTTTAGTAGTTCAATACTATATATATATATATATAGTCTGATTTCTCTCAATTCTTCATCTCTTAACATCTCCGAAAGTCTTTCCCTCACCACCAGCACCATCACCTCTGGCTCAATCATTTGTGATAACCCTATAGGGAATAATTTATGACACCTAAAGCTGCTTTGGGGCAGTGTCCACTGTAAAAAAATGCTATACGAACAAAAGTGAATTTAATTTAATTAGTTTCTAGATATCGGTGGACAAAAAAAGGTCCTAAACCTAATCAATGCTTATAATAATATAATTACAATTACGACTATACATGCTCAATCTATTCTCAATATTCTAAACTTCTTCGAAACTCTAAGTGTTTCTGACCCTGATATTGATGCATGTTTTGGGTTTATCCGCCTCAATATCATTAAAACTGCCTAAATGGCCTAAATAGCCATCTTCACATGCATGTGCATGATCTTGCTGCTATAGAGCTCTGATCTCATCCCTACTGAACACCTTTGGGATGAATGTGAACGCTGACTGCACCCCAGGTCTCCTCACCTACACCAGTACCTGCCTTTCATAACACCCTTGTGGCTGATGAACACAGATATCCATAAGCACAATACAAAATCTAGTGGAACATCTTCCCAGAAGAGTGGAGGGAATTATAAGAGAAAATTGGGACTAAATGTGGAATGCGATGCTCAAAATATCACATACCGTCCTTATGACCAGGTGTCCCAATACTTTTGGAAATATAGTGTATTTACAGTATACAGTATATGAACAAAAGTTTGTAGACACCTGAGCAAAAGATTGGTATGTGCTGCTTTTTTAACATCTTATTCCACATTTAGTTTGGACTGGCTGTTATTATAAGATCCACTCTTCTGGGAAAATGTACCACTAAATTATGGAGTTTGCTTGTGGAGATTTAAGCAAAGACGTTAGTAACTGTAGGTACTGGTGTAGGAGAGGAGGCCTGGGGTGTAGTCAATGTTTTAATTCATACTAAAGGTGTTTCATAGTGTTAAGCATTATAGCAGGTCAATCAAGACCCATGTGATCCACCCTTCCACTCTAACCCATGTAAAGCAGATCTTTATAGAGCTGTCTTTGTGCACAGGGGTATTGTCATGCAGGAACAGCTTGGGTCTCCTAGTTCAGGTAAAGCAAAATAAATTAATGTTACCACATCCAAAAGACAACTTTAAACAATTGTGTTCCTCCGACTTTGTGGTAAAAGTTTGGGGAAGAAGCATCTGGTTGGAAAAGTCGCGTGTCTGAATACTTTCGGACGTATGGTAGACATATACTTAAATTCTTTCGAGGTCAAATGCGCTTGAGAAATCATTGTGATTCCGATACCAAGTATAATTTTGAATATACTTGCGTCATGTTTGAGATAAAATACCCCATTTACCCTGTTACAGAGGTGCTGTTAGGTTTATTTTAACCCCATGCTGAGAGTAACAAGCTGAAAAAAAATGAAAATGTCTGCTGAGTTTCACTTCCTTCCTCCATCCCGTTTCCTCATTTCCTGGGCGTGGCTGCTCGGAAAGAGTGTGTCCGATCAAGCAGTGTGTTTCCCCCTTGCAAGTCAATGTTCTTTTCAGCACTGCAATCCCCCAGCTCCCCCACACCACACGCCCCCCCCCTCTAACAAACAACACACACACACACACACACACACACACACACACACACACACACACACGTATACACACACACTTAAAATGAGCCTTCATAGTAGTTATATGCAGACTCAAATGATGCACTGCATTTCTACAGCACGTTTATCTTTTTTTAGTTTGAAATAAAACAACGTTTTCTAAAAACAGCTCGGTTTTTGACCCGGTTTCCGCACCTGCTGCCATTGCTTTCACTCTGCAGCCACACACTTGCGATAAAGGTGAAACCACACACACTTTCAGAAAAAGAACTCTCACGAAGCCTCAGAGCTCCGCTGCACTCCAAACTGAGTGTTTGCACAGTGGTGTGGCTCTGAATTACCAGAAACTACCACTTGAGAGTAGGCGACGTCACTAACATATTATATTATTATATTTTGTTTTGTTTCCAGCTTTAATGGAAACGAGACCTGTGTGGGTGTTTCTTCATCTGCAGGAATCTCCTAGATGACAGAGAACAATAGAGCTGGTGTTTAGATTAGTTTTAATTCCTATTCTCTACACTCGATCATTAAAGATCAAGTGTTTGACTAATTGAGCTGCTATAGTTCAGTAGGCGACTGATATCTAAGAGAAAGTCGTCCACTAATGACTGTTCCACTAAACTTTAATGCTCTGAGTAGCCGTGGGGCTTAACACAAGATTATTTTCGCTTCTGAAGTAACCAAATGTGTTGATTTCTCTGGGTAGAGGTGGACTGGGTGGGATAGGTCAAATACTTTCCCACTTGGTCCCACTTTCCTTTTGGACCAGGGTAACTGGTCAAATTTTTCTCTTGGACAAGGTGGGTTGAACAAACCTTCTGCTTCTGCCTCAGTGGGGAAAGACTCTGCTCAGTGGTTAAGATGTTGGACTTAGAAGGTTGTAAGTTGAAATCCTTGTACCACCAAGCTGTTCAATGTATAAAATGGAGATAATTGGATAAGTGTATCTACCAATGCTATAAATGCAAATGAAATTTCTACTTGAACAAGGAGGATTGATCACATTTATACTAGGACAAGGGAGACGGGTCAATTGTTCTGCCAAGACAAGAATGATGAGAATTTCTAGAAAAAGTACTTTTCAGTCTTTATTGCAATTAGTCAAAACTTCTACTAGAACTGGTAAATTTGGTGAACCTTCAATTGGGCACAGAGCAATTTGTCAACTTTCTATGGGAATTAGAATGAAAATTATCCTGGAAGTGGTAAAAATGGTCAAACTTTCCACTGGAATTGGTTGAATTGATCTATTTACTGAAACTGATTAAATTGTTTAATCTTTCTAGTAAAACTGGTTAAATATGTCAAACTTGTCACTATTTCTGTGGGTATGAATAGGAATTCTGACTTTTCATTTTCAAAGTGGACACTGAAGCACTGTGCATGTGTAAAACACTCGAGTAAATATAGAGTTTTCAGTTCAACGTCAGAGTTTCTAATCTGCAAAATCTCTTCTCACATTAATAGCACTGTTGCTTGACCTCCATCAGTAGGTTTACAAGACAGAGGAGGTGTGGACTGAAGGGGAAACGCTTACACTCTGCAGACGTGTCAGGTGTGATGTCCTCTGTGAATTCTACCAATCTTTCATTTTTGAATTCAGGTTGTTCTTCATGCGATTAAAAAAAAAAAACATGAAAAAAATCACCACTTTTTCTTGTTAGTAAAAAAAACATCTAAAAATGGACCCTCACCCATACATCGAGTCTGTTTTGGTGCTACACTTCTGTAATAAACAAGGCACACGTGTGTGAGGACACGTATCCACAGTGACACCTAAAACATCACAAACCGAACAGCTACGAGTGAAGAGGAAACAGCTGTGTCCTAAATCAAGGACACGATCGAGCGGCCTTCATGGTTTTCACCTTACAGCATCTGCTCATGTTTCATCTCATGTTGGCAGGACCATCACAATTCTCTCAGACGATTTCACCCGTTTGAATATCATGCAAAACTATATATATATATATTATAATGTATATGCATATAAGAATATATTTATATATTAGAGCTGTCAGAAGTCACGTGTTAATAAGGCGTTAACGCAAATTTATTTTAACGACACTCATTTTATTAATATGCGATTAATGCAGCATTTCTGTTTGACCATTTTTATTAAAAATAGAAATAAATACATGTAAAAAAAAAAGGGTTTGTTTTTTAATCACTAAACATTTGTTTTGCTGAAATGCGCCACGTCTCAAATCAAACACCAAAATCATATGTTGTGTTTGGTTTCACTAATAATAAACATTAAGCAATAAATATTCACATAGAACATCTACACTGTAGGTTTATATTGTATAAATAAAGGTACGTTTACATAAACAGATAAAAACGTGCGATTGAGTTCGATTTAGTTTGAATATTTAATTTACAGCCCTAATTGATAAATATATTACATTTGATTTTAGTTTTTTTAAACCCTCTTGTCCTCTTTTTCCTCTTCTCTTTGTTTGTTATCCCCCGGGGGTAAACCCCGTCTGCAAGCCTTAACGATGCAATGATAAAATGGCTGCCGCTGAGCTCATGAATATTTCAAGCCAGGCTTTAAATGAGCATCTAAACCCTCAGTTATTGAAATGTACATCACGCTGAACATCACACCTGGATCTTTTTCTGTAAGTACATGAATATATATATTTATATATATAGACAGAGAAAGAGAGAGATCTATTTTTTCCATTTCTATAAATATCTTAAATGTTATCCATAACCACTTGCACTCTACACGTCCTCTTGTTCGATTCTCCTCCATCTTTAAGGTTTTTTTTAAAACTTTGATTAAAAACGATTAGATTTTTTGATAAAATATTAAACATATTGACATCACAGTAGAGTCTACGTGCATATGAACCCATATGTTGGATTTCATTTATCCGAAATCGTCACATGGAAGCTGATGATGTTGCGCTAGTTCTCTACAGCTAGCTATCAATTAGCATGCTAGTCAGAGAGTAAGCAATGTTTTGCTGAGTTTACACTTTCTTGGCTGTTAAGGCATTATTTCAAGAGTTGGTCTGCACCAGGAAACACTAGCGAGAACAATATATATGTATTTACACTTAGTCATTTATAAGCTACAACACATGGAAAAGTTTTAATCGAACCACTGTCCTGGCCTCCGTAATCATGGCAATGGAAGGATAGAAGGATAGAAGGATGGAAGGATAGAAGGATAGAAGGATGAATCTGTACATGATACATACCAGACTCAGGATTGTTGTGTTTTTCCTCAATGAATCAATCACTTAATTAATAAAAGAAAAAGGTAGACTAC
>JBCEWE010000433.1:135000-145000 GCA_039877035.1 Silurus lanzhouensis
CCCGACCAATGCCTAGTCAGTTAGGGATGATGCCTCAGCCACAAGGCAGGAAGACCCTGACCCCTATGAGCCAATGGTGATGGCGGCAGAGCCAGCCGCCTGATGGGACCTGAGGCATCGGAGCACGGTGAGAATGCTCTGCTCCTTCTGCTCCAGCCACTCCTTACCTCCTTTCCTGGGCACCAATACACCATTCCCCTTTTACACTATTCCCCTTTACCCTCATTTCTGGTCCCAATAAAAACACTCTTAACCTCGATTTAAGCTTTCCCGTGTCTGTGTTCAGCCCGACAAGGTGGTGAGTCGCCACACCTGGTGTTTCTGCACCTCCACTAGCAGATGGATTTTAGACGTTCTCACCAACAGACCTCAATCTTTTAGGTTGAGCAAACAGGTATCCCCAACCCTCATTCTGAACACTGGCATCCCACAGGGCTGCGTTCTGAGCCCACTGCTCTACTCCCTGTTCACCCAAGACTGTGCTCCTCTGAATAACTCCAATATCTTCATCAAGTATGCAGATGACACCACCGTGGACGGCCAGATCAGCAATGAAGACAAACCAGCCTACAGGGAAGAAATCCGAAGTCGAACAGCATCTGCACTATTTTATTTATGTGTATCTATATATACCTTATCGCACATCCTGCCTAATATTTCACATTCATGTATACAGTCAACCCCTGATAATTCGCGGTTCAGAAAATTAGCGGGTTCTCGTTTAGATTCTAACTAACAGCAATTGTTAGTTTATGTAGCACCAGGGATCAGGAGGAACGTTGTTTCATTTCACTGTGTACTTCGTCAGCTATATATGGTTGAAATTACAATAACAGCTTGACTTGACTTGAATTGATTAAGCAAGTATCTTAAAACTCATGGGAATTCGCAGCCGGACCGAATGTTCAGGAATGTGAGGAACACAATTTTAAACATGTTTTCACTAACAAATGTAATATAATTTTAAAACCCATTATTGTATTAAAGTGACATAATGTCTAGACGAATTCACAAGGTACCATAGGGGCTGTGGGGGTACGTTCAAAATTTGTGGATTTTCGTAACCCCTGGGGGACGACTGTATATATATTTTTATTAGACTTGTTTATTCAGCTTGCACATTTGTGGGTATTTTGTTTTTGTTTTTTTCAATGCCATAGCTTTATAACCATTTACTTGTGGTACCTTTACAACAGTGTCACTGCCATAGACTTATAACTATTTACTTATTTAGTAAATATATTTACTTGTACTATTTACTTTACTCCTATAGCCTCTATATTTATTCACTGTACATATGTTTACATATTTACATGCTCTTCTGGTGGATGCTGTGTACCTGTACTATGCAATGACAATCAAGTTCTATCTATCTATTGATCTATCTAATGAGGAACACATTCTGGAAAGAATGAGGAAATTGCACTGAGTTGCATGCTGAGCTTAACCAAGCAGAACACACACTCATTACATTTATATAAACACCACCATTAAAACTTTGAAGTTAAAGCAAATCTGTGTTAATGAATAAACCCCACACAAGGTCCAACTTTCAGCCTGAACTCACTCTAGCTAGGACAGGCTAGTGTTTCTAACACAAGATATTTTCATGGGTTTTATTAAACAGATGTTAAATTTTAAATGTAACATACACAAGAAGCAATAAAACATAGAACAGAATATAGAGTTTTTAGGTCACTAGGGCGCTGATCAATCAGTAGGCCATTTGTACGTTTGCTCGCGCCCTAAAAACTCCCAGAATGCACTGCAAAAACAGGAAGCGTCGACGCTTTTACAGGATATGGCGTCATATTTTCGGAATTCGTTAATCTCTAGCAAAAATTCAAATGGCGAATGAACTCAATCTAGCTAGGCTAATGTGACTAACAGCACAGGTATGTTATTCAGCAGGGTGGAGTGGGCTGAGAAGAGTGATAGCAGGAGTGATTTGTGATAGAAGAGTATCTGTGAGAGTGAAAGGAAAAGTTTATAGGACTGTGGTGAGACCTGAGATGTTGTATGGTTTAGAGACAGTGGTGTTGAGTAAAAGACAGGAGGTGGAGCTGGAGGTAGCAGAGCTGAAGATGTTGAGGTTTTCATTGAGATGGACAGGATTAGAAATGAGTTTATTAGAGGTACAGTGCATGTAGGACGTTTTGGAGACAAGGTGAGGGAGGTGTGATTAAGAGGGTTCGGACATGTGCAGAGGAGGGACATGGGGTAGAAGAATTAGGGGGAAAAAAAAGAGAAAGACCAAAAAGGAGGTTTATGCATGTGGTGAGGAAAGACATGCAGGGGGTAGGTTTACAAGAGGCAGATGTAAAGAACAGGGTAGTATAGAGAAGAAGAAGAAGAAGAAGTATAAGTAGTTGGCCAAGAATATATGATCCATTACACATTGGCTCTGTATTTTGTGTGTGTGTGTGTGTGTGTGTGTGTGTGTGTGTGTGTGTGTGTGTGTGTGTGTGTGTGTGTGTGTGCAGTGGATCAGAGAGTGTGTAAAGGTAAAGAAGTGAAATGAACTGAAACATGTCATAAACACACAGCGCCACCATCTGAATGATCTGAACACTGAGTGAAACACTGTGAGCTCCTTTGTCTCTTTTTCCTATTAACAGAATGATATTAATGACTCAAACACTGAATGATTTCTATTAAAATTATCATGAACCCAAAACCTACCTTTCAACTACTTAAAAATAAATCATGTAAATGAGGTCATGTGTGTTGTGGTGAGTTCGAGTCTGGAGTTTCTTCATCATTTATTCCTCTCTAAATGTTCTGCTTGATGTTGAACTGATGCTGAACTGTATGTTGGTGATCAGTAGATACACCAAGCGCCAATCAGAACACGTGTAAAACAGAGCGTGCGCTCGATCCTGATTGATGACTGACTGGTGACTGACTGGTAACTGGTGACTGACTGGTGACTGATTGGTGACTGATTGGTGACTGACTGGTAACTGACTGGTGACTGATTGGTGACTGACTGGTGACTGACTGGTGACTGATTGGTGACTGACTGGTGACTGACTGGTGACTGATTGGTGACTGACTGGTGACTGACTGGTGACTGATTGGTGACTGATTGGTGACTGACTGGTGACTGACTGGTGACTGATTGGTGACTGATTGGTGACTGACTGGTGACTGATTGGTGACTGACTGGTGACTGATTGGTGACTGATTGGTGACTGACTGGTGACTGACTGGTGACTGATTGGTGACTGATTGGTGACTGCCTGGTGACTGACTGGTGACTGATTGGTGACTGACTGGTGACTGACGTGACTGATTGGTGACTGACTGGTGACTGATTGGTGACTGACTGGTGACTGGTGACTGACTGGTGACTGGTGACTGACTGGTGACTGATTGGTGACTGACTGGTGACTGGTGACTGACTGGTGACTGGTGACTAACCAGTTATGTTTTTATCCTTATAAATAAAAAGGAATGACTGATTTCACAAAATGTAGTTGAGTAAAATGCAAAATATTTGACTTTGAAATCTAATAAAGTTAAAATAAAAGTCTCCAGTTACAGTAACAAATTACATTTACTGATTGACTTTATCCACCTCTGACAGAAAACATTGAGACAATGTCCTGTACATAACATATGCTCATATATTTCATATATTCTCATCGATTTTTATTTTGTGTTTTATAATCAAACTCGCTAAATAGGAAAAATACAATGTGACAAGTTATTTTCTCATATATTTTTTATATAATTAACATAATGGTGAATACACCTGACAGTCAGTTGTGTTGTTGTCTTTATTATAAACGATCTGTGTGAGAAATGAACAGTGGGGGAAAAACCCCCACTGTATTATGATACACCACAGATGGTAATACCGGAGTAAGTTGAACGTTTATGACCACATTGTCCTCCCCTCATCCACCCTCACCCTCAGCACTGGAGCTCCCCAGTGTTGTGTTCTGAGCCCCTTGCTGTACTCACTGTACACATACAACTGTGTGGCCACTTCCAACTCCACCACCATCATAAAGTTTGCTGACGACACTGTTGTGGTGGGTCTGATTTCCAACAAGGACGAGACGGCCTACCTACAGGAGGTTAAAAACCTGGAGAGATGGTGCCAGGAGAACAACCTTCTCCTGAACGTCAGCAAGACTAAGGAGTTGATCATGGACTTCAGCACTAAGCAGGAGCCCAACCGCTAAACTTCAGCGGGACCCCAGTGGAGAGAGTGGATAGTTTCCGGTACCTAGTCGTTCACATCACATAGGACCTGTCTTGGTCCTGTCACACCAACACCCTGGTGAAGAAGGCCCGGCAGCATCTGTACCATCTGAGATGCTTAAGGGACTTTAAACTACCCGCTCAGGCGCTAAAGACTTTTTACACTTGTACCATTGAGAGTGTTCTGACGGGTAGCGTCACTTCCTGGTTCGGGAACAACACCATGCAGGACAGACGAGCCCTCCAGAGGGTGGTGCGTTCAGCTGAACGTACCATCCACACCAAGCTCCTTAACCTGCAGGACATCTACAGCACACGGTGCAGGACCAGAGCCAGGAAGATTATGAAGGACCTCAGCCATCCCTATAATGGACTCTTTTCTCTGTTGCGTTCAGGGAAACGCTTCCGCTCCCTGTCACTTTATACCACACCACACCGCACACGTTCACTTTATACCACACCACACCGCACACGGTCACTTTATACCACACCACACCGCACACGTTCACTTTATACCACACCACACCGCACACGGTCACTTTATACCACACCACACCGCACACGTTCACTTTATACCACACCACACCGCACATGGTCACTTTATACCACACCGCACACGGTCACTTTATACCACACCACACACGGTCACTTTATACCACACCACACACGGACACTTTATACCACACCATACCGCACACGGTCACTTTATACCGCACCACACACGGACACTTTATACCACACCACACACGGACACTTTATACCACACCATACCGCACACGGTCACTTTATACCACACCACACACGGACACTTTATACCACACCACACACGGACACTTTATACCACACCATACCGCACACGGTCACTTTATACCACACCACACACGGACACTTTATACCACACCACACCGCACACGGTCACTTTATACCACACCGCACACGGTCACTTTATACCACACCACACCACACACGGTCACTTTATACCACACCGCACAAGGACACTTTATACCACACCATACCGCACACGGTCACTTTATACCACACCACACACGGACACTTTATACCACACCATACCGCACACGGTCACTTTATACCACACCACACACGGACACTTTATACCACACCACACCGCACACGGTCACTTTATACCACACCACACACGGACACTTTATACCACACCATACCGCACACGGTCACTTTATACCACACCACACTATTGTATTTTTTTAAATTTTTCTCCCTATCCTATTCCCTCATCAGTCGTATAAAGATATATGATTGATGCATAGCAATCCTTTTTCTCTCTTTCTCTTTCTCTTTCTCTCTCTTTCTCTCTCGCTCTCTCTCTCTTGTCGGATCTCAGATTCCCCTCTGAGACCAAACACCTCGGGAGTATTTCAAGTTTCCTTTCTTTGTTAAGTAGGACATGCTGTTGAGGTACCAGTGACCAGTGCTCCGCTCCGCTCCGCTCCCTTTCTTCTCTTCAGATCTGCCCAATTCATCCTGGCGCTCTACCTCTGGATGCAGATCTCTTCAGTTGGAGACACTCTGTGCTGCTGATGAACAATCTAACAATCCATGAAGTTACTGAGCAACTCAAGATCTTTGAGGATGGATTTGGACTGTAATTAATATCAATAGTTTGCTACAATGGCTCTCGGACCACAGTTTTGTGTTTAATTACCCATCACTTAACACATTAACAATAATGGAACTGTAATGAATAGACATTCGGTGGCACCCAGATGAGGATGGGTTCCTTTTAAATCTGGTTCCTTTTAAGGTTTTTTCCTCATACCATCTAAGGGAGAACTAACAATTATGAAGAACAAACTTTGTTTTATAACCACTTTATCTGTGTGAAGATGCTTCTGAGACAATGTCCTATGTTAAAAGTGCTCTCCAAATAAAAATGAATTACATTTAATTGAATTGACTGAGTGAACGAATGAATGTTGACGCATCATCTATCATTTATTAAGTTCCCTTAAAGAAAATGATCATCAGTGTTCTCATGTGGACTGAGCCAGAATCCTGAGAAGTGTGTGAACTTGTGTACACAGTATACTGATTCCCAGCTAAAGAGTTTGCGTACACCTTTCTTCCAACCAATCACGATCCAGTATTTACCATGGCTGTGGTGTCGAGTCCTTTAACCCACACACCCAAGTGTTTGACTGCTAAGATATAAAAGTCCATATAAAGTATAAAATGGTCCATAAATCATTCTAGTTAATTGGTTGGACATTCATGAGAATGTACTCTCACACACACACACACACACACATACACACACACACACACACACACACACACACACACACACACACACACACACACACACACACACACACACACACCTATAATAAATCAGAGCCTAGGTGTGTTCAGGGAACCTGAAGTAGAAAAACGATGATCATGGTTGTTTAAACCTGTAGTAGAAGTTTTAGTGAAATCCAGAGCAGACGCGGTTGTGCGGCCGTAAACCTTTCATACTGCGTACGATCTTATGATCACCGTAACGCTGACTGTGCTGTGGTTTGGCCATCACTGAGGCATTCTCCCTTCACACTCGGACAAATGAAAAGGTAAAGAGGAAATCAAACTCTTTATCCACAGAGGAAGTGCATGTCTGCGTGTCAAAGTGGAAAAGCAGACGGTGAGAAAAAGAGAGAGAAAACCATAAAACAGACCATGAAGCCTGCATGGAAAGACCTGTGTGGACTCATAGATCAGAACAGAGAGATCCACTGAGCAGCTGCCAAAACCCCCTGTCTCAGAGGAGGGGATGTGGTATTTTTTTAATCTAATCTCACCTCCGTGTTTCCTTTCACCCCTGCTGCACTCATCCAGATTATTTCACTCGCACTGTGGAAAGATGAAAACATCTGCGAATGAAAGAGGAGCGAAAGACATGTTTTATGTATTTAAGGCCACAAAATAGAATACAGTATACAAAAGGATAGATAGATAGATAGATAGATAGATAGATAGATAGATAGATAGATAGATAGATAGATAGATAGATAGATAGATAGATGTATTGCAGCAGCACCGATATGTAGTGGCGCATTTCATTTGTATAAATAAACAAATAAACAAAAATACATGTTATATAACTTTGTGGTACTTATAAATGCTTTAAAATAATTGTGTAGTTTTAAATTATTTAAATCAACAGGTTACAGAGCGGAACCTTTGCTATATTTGTTATGTTTCTACACGGACGGTTATTACATGACGACTTGTGCATCATGGTGGATTTTGGTGCTTGGTCTGAGACTTGGCGAATCAGTAAATCAACTGTTTAGTGTTTAAACATTATTTTTTGTGTGGTTCATTTTCTAAGCGTCTAGATAAAGAAAGGACGTTGTGAATAAGTGTGTGTTACGTTAAAGGCTTTCATTTTCCCCTTTTTTAAATTATTTTTTATACAAATGGACGAGTTCTTAGTGCATCACAAAAAGATTATCAAATGTTAAAAGTTAAATTAATAAAATTGCTTACCTGTGTATATATATATATATATATATATATATATATATATATATATATATATATATATATATATATATATATATAAAATGATAGTTTTTTAAAAAATAAAGTTTAATAGATACATAACTACACAGATAAACAGATACACGTGAAGAGAGGAATGCTACCCTCTAGTAGCGATATGAAGTACTGCAGCACTGACGTGCAGCGGCGCATTTCATTTAGAAAATTAAAATAATTAATATCCAATAAGTGTGAACACGTTTGTGTTAAGGTTGAATTCTTTTATTTCGCCCCTTATATAATTATGCAATCAAATATTAGTTCTATAACAATAAAATGAGAAATATGATCAAATTGAAGAACGGCGGTGCTATTTAAAATAGTAAAATGCTACCCTCTAGAGGTGATATGATGTATTGCAGGGACGCATAGTGTTGGCTTTAATTTATTCCCTTTTATAATAATGATAATAAAAAAATCAATTTTACAATTTTACTAAATGATAAGTAACAAAATAAAGTCACTTGGATTTAACTAAACAAATAGGCTCCATTTGGATAATTACTGCATTGGTGATTATGCTTCAGCTGGCAACAAGTTATTTAACCCCAACTGATGCAGGGAGTAGCTTTTTATTTCTTAAACAACCATATCAAAAGATACGTCCTGTGTTCGTGGAAAAGATGTTAATCTGTTTTAGAAGGGTCAAATTCTTGGCATGCATCAAGTAAAGAAAACATCTAGGGAGACTGCTAAAAACTACTACAATGAGGTTAAGAACTGACCAGCGCATCATTAAAAACTGGAAGGACAGTGGGGAACCACCATCTTCGAGGAAGAAATGTGGTCGAAGAAAATGATCGAAGAATGATCTTGTTCGGCGATCATGTAAACGTTTGGACTCACGGCTGTGTTTAATAGTGAGAATAAGAGCATTTCCACACGCACATTGTGAAGGAAACTCAAGTGATTGGGATTAAACTGCAGTGTGGCCTTCAGAAAACCACTTATCATTAAGGCTAATCTGAAAAAAAATCTTCAATTTGCTAGGGAGCATGAAGATTAGACTCTGGATTATTGGTAGAAGGTCATGTGGTCCGATTAATCCAGATTTACTCTGTTCCAGGGTAAGAAGAGAGGCAGATGAACTGGACAGTGTATATTATATGACTCTACCTGAACCACAGCACAAGGACTTGACTTCTTTGATGGACGCTTGTGAGGTCTGTTTCGAGTCAAACCCGACCTGGAAATCCTCTGTATGACCATGAAACACTGTACTGTAACTGAGTTTCAGGGTGATACTGATCTTCTTACAGCCTCGGCATCGTCGTGGAGAGAAACATTTCTAATTCTCAGATCCTCAAAGAGTCTTTACCATGAGGTCTATTGTGACCTCATGGTAAAGTGGTCAGTTTGAGAGAATTTTACTCAAAACCACATTTTAACTGCTTTAATACAAGATACACACATCTGTATGGTCCTGACAAACAGACAAAAACATGAACATGATGAATAGGATGTGGGGCTTTGCATCAACACGACATAGAGCTGTTATCACTGAGGGTGTACTCACTTTTGTTATATATATATATATATATATATATATATATATATATATATATATATATATATATATATATATATATATAATTATAAATAATAATAATTCATTTATAATAACAATAATTCTTCTTCTTCTTCTTCTTCTTTTTCTTCTTCTTCTTTTTCTTCTTTCGGCTGCTCCCATTAGGGGGCGCCACAGCGGTCATCTGTCTCCACACCCCCCTGTCCATTTCATCTGCTTCTTTCAACCCAACTACCTGCATGTCTTCTCTTACCATATCCATAAACCTCCTCCTTGATCTTTCGCTTTTCCTCCCTCCTGGTGTCTCCATCCCCAGCATTCTCCTACTGATATACCCCATGTCCCTCCTCTACACATGTCCAAACCATTTATAATAACAAGAATTATTGTATAATGTGTGTGTGTGTGTGTGTGTGTGTGTGTGTGTGTGTGTGTGTGTGTGTGTGTGTGTGTACAAATATAGCAAATGAATGGGTGATGTGGACCATGAAGCTGTTGGACCTGGATGATGTACAGGTAGAGCAGAAGAACAGATTTTTCAGGGGTTCTTCAAGTTACTGTCAGAATCAATCATTTAGATAATAAAGCGTCTTTTTTCTTTCAGAAAATGTTTAAATGTTCCTTGTATTATTAAATTATATTTAGTATTACAAACTTAGTACAGCCCAAGTACAATTTTTATGAAATGTGAAATAAAATTAT
>JBCEWE010000433.1:155000-305000 GCA_039877035.1 Silurus lanzhouensis
GTATTTATATATATATATATATATAAGCTTAGTGTTAACTGTGTGTGTGTGTGTGTGTGTGTGTGTGTGTGTGTGATCATCTTCATTCTCAGGGTGTGTCACAGCTGCATAAAGCCACCCCAAACCGCTACTCTCCTGTTGCTGGCTACTTCTTCTTTCCTTTGCTAAGAAACTACGACAGGTGTGTGTGAGTGTGTGAGAGAGAGAGAGAGTGTGTGTCATTACCATTGATTCTGTATCATGGTGACGAGCTGAAGTGACCGTGCCTTTGTGATCGTCATGGTAACTGGGCTGATTGTGAGAGATTTTTTTTTCTTCTTTATGTAGACCACAGGTGACCTTTGACCTTTTGGGCAGTGACCACCTGGTGCTGGGAAGACTGGTGCACACACTCGGACTGCTAATGCACCTGGCCATCAATGCTCCAGTACACACACACACACACACACACACACACACACACACACACACACACAGTGATACTCACATCTGTTTTCAGTGTTGTTTACAGAAACACATAGCGTGTATTGCGTTTTGGATGTATTTTTGGACCTAACAAACTGTGTGTGTGTGTGTGTGTGTGTGTGTGTGTGTGTAATTGTAGGTGGCAACACAGATGGGCAAAGCTTTACTGGATTTTGTCTGGGCGCTGCGTTTCCATGCAGACCAGTAAGTCTGGATGTAGTTCTGCTGTCATTAGTCCTAGAAGCTTTTCAGCTACAGTTACACAACAGTGCCATCTAGTGGCTGTGCCCCCTTTTACTCCATACAAAAGCCTGCTGTCGTAAAGCGTCCTACATCGTTATTTCTCCACTTTAATACACCATCCAATCTTTCTGAGTATCCCAGTATGACCAGAACAAGAGTTGAGTACATACCAGTATGAGTTCACTTTTAGGTCTAGGAACGTTTTCCAATAGAAAAAAATCATCGAGATTGTCGATGTTTGTGTACATCTATTCATCTTGACTCTGTCTCTCGATGTCTCTCTGGTTTTAGGATGGTGAGGAGAGGTGTGCTGTTCTCAGTGTGTGCTGTACTTTTGAGCATGCCCAGTGAAATTCTGCTGCTGGAGCTCAGTGATGATCTAGTAGAGACCAGGTCCTGGCTCGCAGGTAGTGTGTGTGTGTGTGTCGGTTCCGTCTGTCTGTTAATGACAAAAGTTCATATCTATGCCATTTATGACCGTGTGTGTGTGTGTGTGTGTGTGTGTGTGTGTGTGTGTGTGTGTGTGTGTGTGTGTGTGTGTGTGTGTGTATAGATGTAGCAGAGACTGACACTGATGCAGACTGCAGGAGTTTGGCTGTACAGTGTTTATTGTTGTTGGAGAAGAGCCTCAAAACTCACCTGCAGAACCCCATGCTGAAAACCTGAGAGTGTGTGTGTGTGTGTGTGTGGAGGGGGTTAGAGAGTGATGAGTCTCCATTGTGCAGAAGAAACCAGCACTCCACTGAATAAAGCCCTGCACTGTGTCTGTGTGAAAGAGAGAGAAACTGTTCAGTAAATTACTTTTGTATAAATATTAATTGTTTTCTCCTCTTTTGAAATGAATCTGTACATAAAACTAAAGCTGCTTATTTGACCTGCAAATGTACACCAGTAACAACAAACACCTGTAACGTGCTTTTAACTAAACAAAAAACAGGTATAATCTCACATCTGAACAAATACAAATCAGGTTTCTTACTACAGGTTTTGATTATCTAAAGAATTACACACGTGATGTGTCTCACAGAGCCGCTGAAGACACGGTGAAACTCTAATCAGCTTGTAGAACTGAGCAGCTGAACTACAGTCCTGTCACTGTTTCCCCCCCGAGACCCCCCGCGGTGTCCCAGTCACTCACACCGCGCTGCTCGCTCTCTACTCCGGCTCTATCCGTCCCCGAGCCTCCGCCTGCTGCAGCGCCGCCTCTGGCCTCAGAGAGCATGACGTCCCGCTGAGCATCAGTCGCTTTTTACACAGTTTACACCCGTTCTGTCTTATTTACGACTGTAATCTCACTCTTCTCTCAGGAGAAATAAACAGAGAGAAAAGTGGAGAAAAAACAAACTGTTCTCTCTGCTGTTTGTTTTTTTTCTCCATTTTTCTCTCTTTTTTTCTCACTGTCACAATCTTTTACCAGCTTAATAATGCACATAACATCATTACATTAAGGTTATAAATTATTTGGAATTGTAAATATTTGGATATTTAATTTCTAAAGATGTGAAAAATTAAGTATATAAATCTAGAAGTCAAGAAGAAGATTCTTGACTTCTAGATTGCTATACAACTGCATTGTACAGTAGTGTCATGTCGCCTAAAACTTCAACTCAAGACCAGCACCTTCATGGAGCACAAACATGGTGGTTTGTGTAATTTCCCTCTGTGCTTCATCCTTCTGGCCAATCTAAAAATACATACAAGCAGAAAGACACTGAGAGACTGCACATCCAAGCATCAGTGTTTTTCAAGTTTCCAACCCACCGGTAATATGGCAATTTAATGCACTAATTCAGTTTTGTTTTCACAGATTTTCTTGAATGCAATTTCAACAACAGATATTAATAGCAATATTTTTATTCCTTAAAAGAAAACAAGTTAGGAGTAAATTTCTCGTGTATATTTAGTATTGCTCTTTAACAAAGAAAAAGTACTCCTTATCCGATTACTCGATTAATCATTGGAGTATACTACATTTTTAATAGCAATTTTAAAGCATACGTTATTGTGTATTTATTAAGAAACAGTAAGAAACTAAATGTAATTAGTTTATTAAATTATACACTCTGTATACAGTAAAATTAAAGTTTCACACAACAGCATCATTGAATCAGGGATTTGAACTTGAAAACCAAATCAGATATTCATGAATTATTATTTCACCAATTCATTGAAATGAACCGACTCAAAGATGAATTATTAATACAATATAATTATAATCACTACAACACTTATTTCATGAAAAAATATCAATTCCATACAGAATCATGTCACTCTATAAACCTTTATACATCACTAGATTTGGTGATTTTTGGTCTTTCCTGAAGTTTAATGCTGTTTCATTACTAATGCATAAAAAAAAGATTCTTTGAAAAACTGTTTCAGCTTCCAGTGGATAAACATCTGGATGAGTAACTGATAGAATTTGTACTTTATGATCATTAAAACAGCTTCAGAATCACAACATAAAACAGGGAACAGAAATAAAGAGCCTGTTCTAGAGGCGCGCGCGGGCACGAGGAATCCGTCTCTCTTTACTCCGTAATCTGAGAGAGAGGGAGCGCGCACAGGTGACGTCAGTGGGGGGGGACACTATCGGGAGCGAGCGAGGAATTTGCAGGTACGGTGACGTCACAAACGACTTTATCTCTTTATAAGGCAGCGCACGTTTACTGTTAATCATTTGCGATTTTGCTGCGGTCGAGATAAAACTGTAACCATGAAGAGATTTAGAGAGAACTCCCAAAGCAGCATCCGGAGCATCCGGAGCATCAGGAGCGAGATGGCATCCGAGGAGAGTCCTCGAAAGAGTGAGTTTAGGGAAAAGCTGAAGAAAGCAGCAAAAGAACTGGAGGAATGGAATAAGAAGGTGGAAAACCTGGAAGCGAGGAATGAAGCAAACCTCCAGAACATCACTAAACTCAAGTCTTCTTTGAAACGTTATAAGAAAGTGAAGGATGCTACAGATTACGAGAGAGCGGTCTGGAAGAGAGAACGAGAGCAACTAGAGAGAACTATTGTTGAGCAAGAGGCTTATTTGGCTTTCAAGAGAAAACAATGGGCACGAGTAAGAGAGAGGGCCGCACTGATCATGAAGGAGACTGAAGCTGCACACCAGAAGAATCTCTCCCGGATCCAGAGTCACTGTGAGGAACAACAGGAGATTGTAGAGAAGGCAGAAGAAAAGAAGATGGAAGTCGAGAAGCGTCTGCAGAAAACTGCACAGCAGGTGTCCCACTTGACTTCAGTACTAAGACAACAAAAACAGGAAACAGAGAAGATCAAGCAGAAAAGAGAGGAGTCTAAGGACCCACAGCTCCAGACCATTGAAGAGCTCCAGATGAGCCTAAAATGCTGTATGGAAGAGAAAAAGATTGCAGAGCTCCAAAGAGATAATGCGATAAGAGACAGAGAGCAACTGGAGACTCGTCTCACTCAGCTGGAGGCCACGTTGGCTCCTCTAAGACTGCTAAGCAAGGAGGTCAGTGAGTTTCTGGCAATTCAACTCGACACTAAGAAGAAAACAAAGTGGATTACACCACAATATCGAGTGACGCAAATTGCAAAAATATTCGGCAGATTTACTTCAGTGCTAAAAGAAAAAAACATTCTGAGTCAAATGGACTTTAGGAACATCTTGCAGGACATGAGCATCACCCAGCTCGAGGAAGCTATACATATTCTTGATGAGCAGGAGGCAGCACATTGGCACATACAATATGCAAAGATGTAAGATTTGATTTACCCTGTGAGCATGGTCTTCAGGAACAAGAGAAGGTCATGCCAAAGTATCTTCAAGGAGATCAGCAGTCTGTACAAACCCCTGGAGAACGAGTGCGCACATACAAAAGTCTAAATGTGGGGACTGATTCTACGTTGAAACCAATCGATTTAGATCTTAAACGTGAAGTGTTTGTGTGTTTTGTTTCTTTTATTAAAGTGATGGACACCATTAAAATGACACTCATTTATAAGTGAAACAAAAAAAAGTACACCCCTTACTGTTCTAATCATGTTCAATCTAATCTGCCTTCATTGTAATAAATAATTAGATCAATTATTTAATTAGTTTAACTACATCCTTTAAATTAAGACATTTTAATAATGTTATGAAAGTTGTACAAAAAAATGTACATACGGTATATAATGTACATGATGTACGTATCAAATGTTAATCTGACTTAAAATATTTTGTTATCTCATAATTCTGAATCTCTAAAGATTATAACTTCATTGTGTTCTTATATTTTGTCTGAAATGTCGATCGCAAAATCTTTGATTTATCCCCATTTCACAAAGATACCATATTATTTCACATTGTTAACCTTATTTGCAATTTTTATTTTATTTTTATTAGATTTAATATTAGGTTTTATAATTTTTACTAATATTGAATTAGATTGTCTTCTTCTTCTTCTTCTTCTTCTTCTTCTTTCAGCTTCTCCCTTTAGGGGGCGCCACAGCGGATCATCCGTCTCCATACCACCCTGTCCTCTACATCTGCCTCTTTCACACCAACTACCTGCATGTCTTCCCTCACCACATCCATGAACCTCCTCCTTGGCCTTCCTCTTTTCATCCTTCCTGGTGGCTCCATCCTCAGCATTCTTCTACCAATACAACTCATGTCCCTCCTCTGCACATGTCCAAACCATCTCAATCTCGCCTCCCTCACCTTGGCTCCAAAACATCCTACATGCGCTGTCCCTCTAATAAACACATTTTGAATCCTGTCCATCGTCGTCACTCCCAACGAAAACCTCAACATCTTCAGCTCTGCTACCTCCAGCTCCACCTCCTGTCTTTTACTCAATGCCACTGTCTCTAATCCATACAACATCTCAGGTCTCACCACAGTCCAATAAACTTTCCCTTTCACTCTCACAGATACTCTTCTATCACAAATCACTCCTGCTATCACTCTTCTTCACCCACTCCACCCTGCCTGCACTCTTTTCTTCACTTCTCTAATATTGAATTAGATTGTATTTGTACATATTGTTTTAAATTGCTGTTTATAAAGTGTTTGATGGAGTGAGTCTCTGCCTTTTTTTATTATTTGCAGTCTATAACAGCACCTGACTAATTTCTTGTGTACAAATAAAAGATTATAATGCTTTATAAACCCTCACAGTGTAATATAGAGAGGAAAACACTTTCCTCACACCTCCAGGTAAATCTGTTCCCTCTGTGTGGTCAGTGGAAATGAGCTGATAAAACATGGACACAGGTCCAGTAATGATGTGGTATTTTAATCATCACCAGGTGGAATATACTGAGAGAAAACTCCTTTTTCCGGGGGTTTGAGTGTCACCTGTTTCCTCTGTTTCACAATTATAAAAGCATATCAATGAACCTTGTAGAGTGAGAAAGTTCTTCTTCATCATCGTCATCATCATCATCATCATTGTCATTGAATTTCAAAACTGTATTAGTTATAATATTAGTAGGAAACCTGATGATAAAATAAAAAGAAGAGTAAAACCCCTTCCAGAACAATACAATGGCTGTAAAAACAAACTTGGTATTTAGTCCTACATTATTTTTAAGTCTGCTTTCAAAAATATATATTTTAATTCTTTATTTTTTATTAATTTGTAAAATGAACAAAAAGCAAAACCTAAATCAAATCAATATTTGGTATTACTTCCCTTTAGCTTTCAGTTCGTGCACACTTGAGGAACATCTCAGTTGGTGAAGTAATGGGTGAAATCTCTGCTACTAAAGTGAGGTTGTGGACAGCAGATTTTGTTAGGAAGAGGTTTTGTATGGTATTGTATTATTTGTTATTGTGGTATTGTATGAGGAAGTCTGGTGTGTCAAAGACGTATGTGAGGGTGGTGCAGGACATGTATGAGGACAGTGTGACAGCAGTGAAGTGTGCAGTAGGAATGACAGACTGGTTCAAGGTGGAAGTGGGACTGCATCAAGGATCGGCTCTGAGCCCTTTCCTGTTTGCAGTGGTGATGGACAGGTTGAAGGACGAGGTCAGACAGGAGTCTCCCTGGACTATGATGTTTGTGGATGATATTGTGATTTGTGGTGAGAGTAGGGAGCAGGTGGAGAAGAGCCTGGAGAGGTGGAGGTACACACTGGAGAGAAGGGGAATGAAAGTCAGTAGGAGTAAGACAGAGTACATGTGTGTGAATGAGAGGGAGGGCAGTGGAGGGGTGCGGTTGCAGGGAGAAGAGGTGGAGAAGGTGGAGGAGTTCAGGTACCTGGGGTCAACAGTGCAAAGTAATGGAGAGTGTGTTAGAGAAGTAAAGAAAAGAGTGCAGGCAGGGTGGAGTGGGTGGAGAAGAGTGATAGCAGGAGTGATTTGTGATAGAAGAGTATCTGTGAGAGTGAAAGGGAAAGTTTATAGGACTGTGGTGAGAACTGAGATGTTGTATGGTTTAGAGACAGTGGCATTGAGACAGGAGGTGGAGCTGGCAGGAGGTGGAGCTGGAGGTAGCAGAGCTGAAGATGCTGAGATGTTCGTTGGGACTGACGACGATGGACAAGATTAGAAATGAGTTTATTAGAGGGACAGCGCATGTAGGATGTTTTGGAGACAAGGTGAGGGAGGCAAAATTGAGATGGTTTGGACATGTGCAGAGGAGGGACATGGGGTATATCAGTAGAAGAATTCTGAGGATGGAGCCACCAGGAAGGAGGAAAAGAGGAAAACCAAGGAGGAGGTTTATGGATGTGGTGAGGGAAGACATGCAGGTAGTTGGGGTGAAAGGGGCAGATGTAGAGGACAGGGGGGGTATGGAGAAGGATGATCCGCTGTGGCGCCCCCTAATGGGAGAAACCAAAAGAAAATTATATATATATATATATATACAGGGTGTTTGTCTGATTTACTATTTATGACTTTAGGATCATATAGAAATATGTAAATGTTATGACTTTTGTCTTTCTTACTTCCACAAATGTAAAACATGCTCTCCAGTTGTAGTAATTTGCATATATTAATACGGTGGCCGAGAAGTGCAAAACACATTACAAATCAGAAAACACAACGACAAAATTCAGACAAACCGGAAGAGGTAGGTATAGTTTGTGAATGGAAACTTACAGATCATTGGACGAGACACCTGTCATTCAAAATATACAGGAAGTACAACAGTCTTTTTCTTTTTCTTTTCGTTTTTTCTTTATTTCTTTATGTTTTTATTAAGTAAGTAACCATATACAAACAACATGGCAATAACAAGTACAATTTGCATTACAATACACAGAACAGGTGCATGAAAATACAAATATATACACAAATATTTACGGGAAAGAGGGAAAAAATAGATAAATAAATACAATTTATAATAATAATAATAATAATAATAAAATTAAATTTAAAAAAGTAAAAAAAAATAAACAGGACTATGGTTTATTCTGTAAAATATATTTTTCTATAAAGGACAAAAGATTCATTGCATTTTTCTTTTTAATTACTTTAAGGGCTTTTGTGAAAGAAATAAACTCTAATATAAAATGCAAAAAAAAAAAACCCGTTGGTTTCACCGGAAGAGGTAGGTATAGTTTGTGAATGGAAACTTACAGATCATTAGACGAGACACCTGTCATTCATGATATACAGGTATACAGGTGAATGACAGGTGTCTCGTCCATCGGTAAGTTTCCATTTACCATTCCATTCAATTAGACCTACCATTTCCGATTTATCTGAATTTTGTCGTTGTGTTTTCGGATTTGTTAATGTGTTTTGAACTTCTCGGCCACCATAGAGGTTTCCTTCATTTCTTCCTCTCTTGTTCCTCTTGCTGTTGAACTGACGCTGAACTGTATGAACAGAGCGTGCTCTCTACACTGATTGGTGGCTCGCTGCATGTTTGAAGAGTTACGTTTTTATCCACTCATGAATAAAAAGAACCAACTGATTTTGCAAAATGTAGTAAAAAAGATGTTTTACTTTGAAATGTAGTGAAATTAAGCTAAAAGTCTCCCTAAATCAGAACACTTCAGTACAGTACAGATATAAAACTACTTATGTACAGTAAAGAATTACATTTACTTCCTTACTGTCCACCACTGTACAGATATGATGGGACTGGAAAGTGTCCTTCAGAATCAGCTGACTCCAGTGGATGATGTCTATATGAAGATCGCTCCAATTTGACTTTCTCCACATTTATTCTTTCTTTTGAATGTAAATTGTGTAAAAAGATCCTTACAAACGATGCTGCTGTAAGGGTAAAGATTACAGAAATACATGGGGATTAAAGAGAGCCGTCGTTACTGCAGCCCACATGGAGCACTCACTACTTCCTGATTCATCTGAACATCAGAACTCACACTTTAAAGTAACATTCAAACATGTCAAAGTAAACAAGAGAATTACTGCAAAAAAAATTAAAGAATTACAATCAATAAACAATTAGATCTCTTATCAACTTAAACTTCAAATACGTTTAAATCAAATTATTCCAGCACAATTATTATTATTATCATCAGGCTTGTTTCCTCAGTTTGGTGTTCTGTTCATGATCAAGATTAGTTTAATCTTTTTCCTGCTCTGGTTTTTCTTGCTCAGAAATCAAAGTGATCTCCAGCTGAACAACACGTTCCCCCAGTCGCTCTCGTTCTCTCATCAAATGATCTCTTTCATTCTCTAAAGTCTTCTTCTCTTCTTCACAGTGAATCAGTGTATCCTGGAGCTCTCTGGTGAGCTGAAGCTGTAAAACACACCTTTCCTTCATGTCTGATTTGACCTTTTTGTTTTCCTCTTCCCATTTATTTTTCTCAATGTCGAAAGCAGCCTCCAGCTGAGCAACACGTTCCTGCAGTCGTTCTCGATCTCTTATTAAATGATCTCTCTCATGCTCCGCCACCTTCTTCTCTTCTTCACAGTGATTCAGGGCATCCTGAAGCTCCCTGGTGATCTGGAGCTGGAAAGTGTTCCTCTTTTTCATGTCTAGTTTGGTCTTCTTTCTTTTCTTCTCCCATTTATGTTTCTGAAATTCAAAAAGGGCCTCCAGCGCACCAACACGTTCCTCCAGTTGTATCACTTTCCTCATCATGCTCTTTCTCTCATCTTCTAGGGATTTCTCACGTTCTTCATGGAGTTTCAAAGATGAAAGTAACTCCCTCATTTTAGCATTCTGTTTAGATTTCTCTCTGCTGATTTGAAAATGCTCTCTAAGTCTACTCAAGATCTTCATCTCACCTGGTAAAGTTGCAAATGAGAAACAGCGACGAGTTCTGACTTATATACGTGTCCGACTGTTACGTCACAACACATCGCCCCGCCCTCATGTGTATGTTCACACTGCGCATGAGCAGATTGCGGAGAGAATGAAAGGAGTTTTGTTGCGTCCTCAAAACTTTTTTTTTTTTCACTTTTCTGTTTTCCTGAGCGATATTACAGTCATAAATAAGATAAATACCGGCTGTAGAATGTGTATCGCGATAAAGACTAGGAGAACGGGACTAGCTTAGCATGCTAACTTCAGTAGATATCTCAAGTAGGCTTTTTAACATAACACCACGTCCAAACTTATTTATATTCTGTAATAATTATATTTGATTAATAAGTGTTTAAACTACACTTATTACACAGAGATACATAGAGAAAGCAGTTAGTACGCAGTAAACTGGGTCTGAGTTGAGAACCGGAAGTTGACCGGAAGAGTGACTCTGTGTTGCAGGATCATAAATGACCAGTAGGTGGCACTGTAGTGTGTATAAGATCTCAGTGTCACAGGAACCCATTAGAAGTAGTGGAGCTTCTGATCAGAGAAAGTTCATGTGTATGGAATAAAAACATTTCTCAGTTCCAGACAGTACTATGAGATGTTCATCTGTTGGAAGTTCATGTTTAATGCTGCATGTTTCATAGGATTTAAGAGCTGGAATAAATGTCAGAACACCTCAATCCAACACAGTGATTTTTGTGGGTTGTTAGATATTAGATCACTCGTCTTTTGATCTTTGTTTTCTTCTCAAATAATGTGTTGCACTTTGTTTCTTCTGTTCAGTTCATCCCAAACCAGCTTGATGGAGTTTCAGTCTGGAGACTTTGCTGGCCATTCCATGATTGAAGTCTACTATCTTGTTCTTTTCTTCTAAGATAGTTGTGACACTGCCTGGAGGTTCGTTTTGGTTAATTATATTTTGTTGGATGAACCGAATTTCTTCTAACTAAATTTTTCTACTTCTTGTTTTTTTCTCCCCTTCTTCTCTTCCTGCTTTACATCTTCTTCATCTTATAAACATTTTGAACAAATTTGGGCCACGTTTCTTGGGTCAAGATGATTGTCACACGTTTTAACATCTTCATAGCAAACTTCACAAAAACTAGCAAAGGAAATTTTTAATACTCCAAACAGTTTTCCAGAGTTTTCAGTATTAAATTGCTTTTCTTGTTTACAGTTTGTCATTTTTCCTGGGTGGTCTAGTGGTTAGGATGCGGCGCTCTCACCGCTGTGGCCCGGGTTCGATCCCCGGTCAGGGAACCAACCCCAGCCATTAGGGTTGCACAATCCAGTGCACTCTTAGTGCCGGTCCCAAGCCTGGATAAATGGGGAGGGTTGCATAAGGAAGGGCATCCAGCGTAAAAACGTGCCAAATCAAACATGCGGATCATCAATACGGATGATCCGCTGTGGCGCCCCCTAATGGGAGAAGCCAAAATAAATTATTTCAGAAGTCTGTATCAAACTGGTAGCCCTTCACATTAATCGGTACCCAAGAAGTAGCGCTCTGTGTTAAAAAGGTTGGTGACCCCTGATCTAAAGTGTGATGTAATGTGTGTGTGTGTGTGTGTGTGTGTGTGTGTGTGTGTGTGGTGTGTGTGTGTGTGTGTGTGTGTAATGTCCTTCATACTTATGATGATAATTGGAATGTGAGATGTGTAACATCTTAAAGAAGGTTAATTAGGAGTATAATGTCAGTGTTTCAGCTCTTTGTGTTTATGAAACATTGTTAAAATATTATCTCATAAGGTAATTCTATTGCTCTCTCTCACTCTCCTGAGATATCAGTGATCCCCTTCTGATCTCCAGATCTGCCTGAGTCCATATCAGTTTTTAAACCACTCATTGCTGAGGATGACTCCACATGCACAGCTGAAAGATGTGTGAGATTACTGTGGATGGTTCTATTTAAAAATCATAAAGCTTTGGACTAAAATGAATATGAACAGTTTTGTTCTTAATTCTCTATCAGTGAACAGAAAACAACAAAAATAAATATCCAGAGATCACCCAGAAGAGCATGGATTGCTTTTTGACTCTGTTCCTCTCAAGGTTTCCTCCTTATACCATCGACAGGTGATTTATTTATTTTTTCTCACCACCTTCACCACCTGACTCATTCATTAGGGATAAACTTAGATGGGTTACAAATGTATAGGGATAAATGGTTTTATTTTAAATGTGTCATAGAATTTATTTATGTATCAACAACAACAATAACAATAATAACAATAACAATAATAATAATAATAATAATAATAATAATAATAATAATAATAATAATAATAATGTTTAATGAAATAGATAAATGATATTTTAGATATTGTAAAATAAAACATCCTCTGGTCAAATAAAAATATTACACATATTGATACACTACAATAAAAATACTCATCCATTAACACACTAATACACGTTAATGCAGATGTGTTTACGGCAGTGGTGGACTGTGCATTTCACATCTAGACCTTCAGTGGTGTCCTACTTAAACCAATCCACCTCTTAATACCTTCATTATGGCACCACAGCTATAGAAACCATCGATACTATAGAGAAACCTGGTAGAACAGAGCGCTGCATCACACAGAAATCTCATACAGCTAAGCGAGAAACCCAATGAACACAACTCAATAAATCTCCTTTCACTGCAGCCACAACTGCATACATCAGGTGAAAATTTAATTGAAAATTCACGTAATTCAGTAAATTCACGTTATTATTTTTGAGCTTGTGCCTTTTGCTACTGATGCGGGTTGCGAGCTTTGACTAGTGCGCAGTCTGTCCATTTAATCAAAGAACATAAAAATGTTCACGTGATTGGACACCTGCTAGATGGTCCCAGTGAATGCAGCTCGCAATGTGATTGGTTAAAGCAACAGCCTTGAAGAAACATGGATTTTACAATGCAAGCACCCGCAGTAATTACTTTGACTTGGCTGAAATCTGATTTTATAGAAACTCCAACATAAACAGACACTACATGCAGTAGAGCACCTGAGAGAAATGAAGATAATAGTCTATTGGGAATAATTTAATACATATTCATGGCTAAAATGTATATTAAAAAGTTAAGTCACCTTCCTGACTCCGACTTTAATGATTTATCTTTAGGATTGAAATTATTTCCATCACTTCAATAAAAGAAACAAAAGGATCATCCTTAAGATGTTTATTGATTATTTCGAACAAAAAGAAAATGTCTGGTCACCATTAGCATGTCGTTTTTTGGGGAAGCTTGGGGTCTGGTGATGGTCTGATGTTGCGATTCATACTGTAACTTTATCTCCTGTTGTACTTTCTTATGTTGGTCCAGTGCTATCAATTTGCAGAATAGCTGTAAAGTCTCCACCAGTCGTTCTCAGGTTCCCATTGCCGTTTTTCAATTTCTGCGATTTATTGGGCTTGGACCTGTTTAGCATTTTAATCTAGTTCTTGATGTCCAAATTAGTCTTCTCTTTTTATAGCTTATGTTTTTCATGCTCATAAACCAAAGTGAGCTCCGGCTTAACAATGCGTTGCTTCTAATTCTCTCTATCCTTCATCAAATTAAATTTTTTGTACTCAGAAACCAGCTTCTCCTCTTCACAAAATTTTAGGGATTTCTGAAGTTCTTTGATGGTCTGAAGCTGTAATTTGTTCCTCTTTTCCATGTCTAGTTTGGTCATCTCTCTTTCCAACTGCCACTTGATTTTCTCAAACTCCAAAGTGTTCTTCAGTTCATCAATACGTTCCTCCAGTTGCTTTCTTTCTCTTGTCCAGCTCTCTCTCTCCTGCTCTAGAGTCTCCTTCAGTTTATTACACTCTTCCAGCTTTTCCTCCTCCTTCTTCTCACTTGATTCCTCCTGAGTGCCTCCTCTAATCCAGCTAAATATATTCATGATTGAATTTCGGGTTACTCTCGCGCCGCAAAGAAGTGAGTAAGCAACAGTGACGCGCGCGCTGCCTGATATATAAATAAAAAGGTTTTGTGACGTCACGTTGCCCCTCGATTCCTGAAGGGTTTCCCATGGAGGTCACGTGTCCCCGGAATCTCCCTCAATACAGATAGATCAGTTAGATAGATCATCACTTTTCCTCGTTTTCTCCACTTTTCTCTCTGTTTATTTCTCCTGAGAGAAGAGTGAGATTACAGTCGTAAATAAGACAGAACGGGTGTAAACTGTGTAAAAAGCGACTGATGCTCAGCGGGACGTCATGCTCTCTGAAGCCAGAGGCGGCGCTGCAGCAGGCGGAGGCTCGGGGACGGATAGAGCCGGAGTAGAGAGCGAGCAGCGCGGTGTGAGTGACTGGGACACCGCGGGGGGTCTCGGGGGGGAAACAGTGACAGGACTGTAGACAAACTGAGCTGGAACATCTCCAATCCTAAATCCCAAGGAGTTCAGCTGCTCAGTTCTACATGCTGTGGAACAGATAAAATTAATGCACTTCCGAATAAATCTCAAGTTTTTCGCACACATTCTCTTCTTCTGGAAGGTGTTAAATTTTATTTTCATTATTTTGTAACACAGCCTGAAACGAATAAATAAATAAAATATAGATAAAAAAAAAAATGTCAATGTGCACTAATGTTAGTGTTCAGATGAACCTCACACTGGTTCTCTAAACACAATTACTTACAATTTTATTTTCCTTTTCTAGTTTGTGAAAATTAATTTAAGACAAATGAGTGTAAAAAAGGGTAAATATATTGAATATTATTATAAGCATGTAATATTTCCTGTAATAAAATACAATAAACCAATGATAAGATTAATGAAGCTATTTCTTTAAACATATAAAGACATGTCGATCTTGAAATGGATTAGATTAGATAGATTAGATTAGACAGATACTTTATTCCTCCCAATGTATACACAAACATATATAAACATGTATACACAGAATGGTGAGGATGTTCAGAACGGTGAGGATGTTCAGAACGGTGAGGAAAGTCAGCACTGACCCCCACCCCCGTGATGAGTAGAATTAAAGAGCTGCATGGCATGGGGAAGGAACGACTTCCTCAGTCCGTCAGTGGAGCAGGGTAGTGACAGCAACCTTTCACTGAAGCTGCTCCTCTTGCTGGAGATGATGCTGTGCAGTGGATGCAGTGGATTGTTCATGATTGACAGCCAACGAAAAGGCATAAGAGGAGCTGTATGAGAAGTTGGACACTAAGGAAGGAGAAAAGGATTTGTACCGATCGGCCAGGCAGAGGGACCGAGCTGGGAAAAATGTGCTGCAAGTTAGAGCAATAAAGGATGGAGATGGAAATGTGTTGACTAGTGAGAAGAGTGAGTTGAGAAGGTGGAGGGAGTATTTTGAGCAGCAGATGAATGAGGAAAATGTGAAAGAGAGAAGGTTGGATGGTGTGGAGATGGTGAAGCAGGAAGTGGATAGGATTAGTAAAGAGGAAGTGAGAGCAGCGATTACGAGGACGAAGAGTAAAAAGTCGGTTGGACCAATCTGGTAGAAGCATGGAGATGTTTAGGAGAGATGGCAGTGGAGTTTTTAACCAGATTGTTTAACAAGATTCTGGAAGGTGAGAGGATGCCTGAGGAATGGAGAAGGAGTGTGCTGGTACCGATCTTTAAGCATAAGGGAGATGTGCAGACCTGCAGTAACTACATGGGAATAAAGTTGATCAGTCACACCATGAAGTTATGGGAAAGAGTAGTGGAAGCCAGGCTGAGAGAAGAGGTGACCATCTGTGAGCAGCAGTATGGTTTCATGTCGAGGAAGAGCACCACAGATGCCTTATTTGCTTTGAGAATGTTGATGGAGAAGTCTAGAGAGAGAAAGAAGGAATTGCATTGTGTATTTGTGGATTTAGTGAAAGCGTACGACAGGGTGCTGAGAGAGGAGTTGTGGTATTGTATGAGGAAGTCAGGTGTGTCAGAGAAGTATGTGAGGGTGGTGCAGGACATGTATGAGGACAGTGTGACATCAGCGAAGTGTGCTGTAGGAACGACAGACTGGTTTTAGGTGGATGATGGACTGCATCAAGGATCGGCTCTGAGCCCTTTTCCTGGGATACGGATGATCTGCTGTGGCGACCCCTAATGGGAGCAGCTGGAAGAAGAAGATGATTACAGGAAATATTATATGCTTATAATAATATTTAATATATGTGCACGTTCTGAAATGGAATTTTTTTAAAATCAGATCAGATCCGATTCAACTTTAATGCCATTGTGCAAAGTAATTGTAAAGAGCCAAAGGAATACACTAGAAGGGCATTAATGGCCTATTTACACTAAATAGCAATGTTGTAAATGAAGGTAAGGGTCCATATGTATAGGGGTGAGAGTGATTAATGAGAGCAGGGTGCAGTAGGTAATAAGATATGGTATAACGATAGATAACACGCTCAATTTAACATATGTAAATATATGAATATTTGTATGATACAGTATATAAAAATAAATATTGGTGTAATATACAGTATTACAATGATTAACATAAGTTATGGATGGTGCAAAGATTGCAGAATGAATGAAGCAGTGCAATTCAGACAAATACAACACAGTGCAGTAGTGTATTGTGACAAACTAAAAATAGGAAAATAAAAATGTAAGTCATGCAAACAGTAAAATGGAGCTTAATGACGTCAAAGGCAACTTTGACTTTATGAGGCAGCGCGCGTCACTGTTGCTCACTTGCTCATTTACAGCGCGAGACAAAGCAGAAATTCGATCATGAATATATTTACATGGAATAGAGGCAACCCTCAGGAGGAAAATAAGAAAGGGAAGGAGGAGGAAGAGCTGGAAGTAAAGAATGCTGCAAACCTGCAGAACATCCCCAAACACCAGTCATCCCTGGAAGAGTATAATAAACTGAAGGAGACTCTAGAGCAGGAGAGAGAGAGCTGGGCAAGAGAACGAAAGCAACTGGAGGAACGTATTGCTGAACTAGAGGACAATTTGCACTTTAAGAAAATTAAATGGCAGGTGCGAAGAGAGAAGGACAAACTAGCCATGGAAGAGAGAAACAAAATACAGCTCCAGACCATCAGAGAACTTCAGGAATCCCTAAAATATTGTGAAAAGGAGAAGCTGGTTTCTAAATAAAAGAGATATCATTTGATGAGAGATGAAGAAAATTAGGTAAAATATGTTGCTCAGATGAAACTCACTTTGGCTTATGAGCAACAGAAACAAACACTATAAAAGGTGAAAACTAATCTGGACATCAAGAACTGGAATAAAATGCCAAACAAGTCCAAGCATAATGAGTTGCAGACAATTACAATGAAACAAAGATCCTACTTTACAGATATTCTGAAAATTGAGAGCATTCGTCAAACATGAGATAGTAAAAGAGGTGCTCAAGCTACAAAATGCCAAACAAACCAAACCATTACGTTTCCAAAGAACTAGACATGCTTACCGTACCTGGACATTTTCCCTTTTTTTTGTCAAAAAAATAAAAGTCAATAAACATCACAAGCAAAATTCAATTCATGTTTATTTGTATTGCGCTTTTAACAATGAACATTGTCTCAAAGCAGCTTTACACAGACGATGTGGCGATAAAAATGATCTCTATATGTGTGTTTTGTTTATTTTATTAAAGTGATAAATTGTATTATACCACATCTAAAGACGTCTTGTATAATTGGGTGCCTCCAGTTAGAAAAAGAACCACATAGAGCAGGTAAGGGCAGGTGTCCCAATACTTTTGTGTAATATATATATATATATATATATATATATATATATATATATATATATATATATATTCATATATAGAGATGTTTTACGAATGACAAATTGAAAGTGAGTTTCCTGTGCATTTTATTGAAGTCTAAACAGGAAGGTTATTATTTATACATCACCTGTATAGCAGTTCTACTAAACCTCAGATTTTAAATGACAGCTTCATACTACAGAAATTAAGAACATTAAAAACATCCTTATTTAAAAACAAAAACAAAAAAAAAAAACATGTGGCAGCATCCCTTATATAAAAGACTTACAAAATTGTAGGGTAAAATGTTTTTATCATTAAAATGGCTCATAAAAAGTAAGATATAACAATAAAACGTTAGATTACCTGTAAGTATCAAATGTGACAGCGAATTCTTGAAAGCCAGCACTTTTTTACACCGATAATTTCGAACATCTCCCCTTGTTGTCTTGCTCATTGTTTGCTCCTCTTGCCGACGTCTGATAGCCAGGATATAATACACCAGTGATGTGGTGAAAAAGCCGCGCAATGAAGGGCTGATAGGCTGGAAACAGTAAGAAGAAATAATGCTAAAAGTAACGAGGTTGTTTCAAAAATGTAAGAAGTAGAAAGTACAGATATTTGTGGAAAAATTTAATAAGTGAAAGTAAAAAGTTGCCCGAAAAATAACTAGTGGAGTAAAATACTGATACCAGACAAATCAACTTACGTACAGTAACTAAGTATTTGTACATTACTTCCCCCCTTTGGTTACTACTGATGCTTGTGCTGGAGAAGATCTATCTCAAGGAGTTTTTTCTTGACACAGTCACCACTGGCTTGCTCATTATGGATAAATAAGTCAAGTTTATCTCTATAGCGCTTTTCACAACAGACATTGTCTCGAAGCAGCTTTACAGAAATCAACTGTCAAGGTGAACGGTGTGTATTTGTCCCTGATGAACAGCCGTGGTGACTGTGGCAAGGAAAAACTCCCTTAGATGTTATGAGGAAGAAACCTTGAGAGGAACCAGACTCAAAAGGGGAACCCATCCTTATCTGGGTGACATCAAGAGTTTGATCATAAATCTTTCAACGATACAGAACACTGGAGAGTGAGAACTAACATGAGCACTGGAGTATAAGTTTATAAGTGATGTTCTTTCTGCAGTCTTATACAGTCTATATGGTTAGTAGCTCCTAGTTTTATGAGCTCAGCATTTGTGATCATCACAGATCCAGCATCAGCTTCTCCATGCCAGAGCCTTTAAACACTCCAGGAGGTCCAATGTCAAAACTCCACACATGTAGTGGGATCCAAATGGCACTGGTACGTCTCTAGATGGTTCGGAATGTTTGCGAGTTCGGCATCTACTTCTTCAAAGGTCCGTAATCATCATGAGGTGGGAGGTGACTGGAGCTGGCCAAACCTCAGGGTGTCTCGGGATGGGGAGAGAAAGAGAAGCAGTGGAGAGGAATTAGCGTAGCTGCTGTTCATGATATTAACAGCACAAGTTGATAATGTGATGTGATCAGATGTTCTGGAGCACAAGGTTATGATGTGATGTGTGTTATGTGTAGGCTTTGCTAAAAAGATATGTTTTTAATCTACACTTAAACTGGGTGAGTGTGTCTGAGCCCCGAACACTGTCAGAAAGACTATTCCAGAGTTTAGGAGCTAAATGTGAAAATGCTCTACCACCTTTAGTGGACTTTGCTATTCTACGAACTACTAGAAGCCCAGAGTTTTGAGATCTTAGGGAGCGTGGCGGATTGTAGCGAGTTAAAAGACTGGATAGATACATGGGAGCCAAACCATTTAGTGCTTTATAAGTGAGTAGCAGTAGTTTGTAGTCTATTCGAAAATTAACAGGAAGCCAATGTAGGGACGATAAGATCGGGGTTATGTGATCATATTTTCTTGACCTTGTAAGAACTCTGGCTTCTGCATTCTGGACTAACTGAAGCTTGTATATTAATGATGCAGGACATCCACCTAGTAACGCATTACAGTAGTCTATTCTGGAGGTCATAAATGCATGGACAAGCTTCTCTGCATCGGATATGGACAACATATTTCTTAGCTTAGAAATATTTCTAAAGTGAAAGAAGGCTGTTTTTGTAACTTGGTTGATATGATTTTTAAAAGACAAGTCGCTGTCTAAAATAACACCCAGGTCTTTTACCGTTGAACTAGTGGTTACAGAACATCCGTCTAAATGCAGGTTGAGATGCTGGAGCGACTGTATACTAGTTTTTGGGCCAATGAGCAAAATCTCAGTCTTATCATCACAGATCCAACATCAGCTTCTCCATGCCAGAGCCTTTAAACACTCCAGGAGGTCCAGTGTCAAAACTCCACACATGTAGTGGGATCCAAATGGCACTGGTACGTCTCTAGATGGTTCGGGATGTTTGCGAGTTCGGCATCTACTTCTTCAAAGGTCCACAATCTTCATGAGGTGGGACGTGACTGGAGCTGGCCAAACCTCAGGAAGCCTTGGGATGGGGAGAGAAAGAGAAGCAGTGGAGAGAAATTAGCGTAGCTGCTGTTATTAACAGCACAAGTTGATAATGTGCATGTGATCAGATGTTCTGGAGCACAAGGTTATGATGTGACGTGTGTTATGTGTAGGCTTTGCTAAAAAGATATGTTTTTAATCTGTGATTAAACTGGGAGAGTGTGTCTGAGCCTATTCCAAAGTTTAGGAGCTAAATGTGAGAATGTTCTACCATTATTATCATTACCATCACCATTATTAATGATGCAGGACATCCACCTAGTAATACATTACAATAGTCATGAACACCATGGACGAGCACCATGGACGAGGTCATGAACGCATGGACGAGCTTCTCTGCATCAGATATAGATAACATGCTTTTAGCTTAGCAATAACTCTAAGGTGGAAAAAAGCTGTTTTTGAAATATGGTGATACAGTGGTACCCCGCTTATCGACCTGCTCAGACATCGAAATTTTCGCTTAGCAAACAGTTTTCGACTGAAATTTGCGCCCGCAAATTTAATTATTATTTCTTCTTCTTCTTCTTTCGGCTGCTCCCATTAGGGGTCGCCACAGCGGATCATCCGTCTCCATACCCCCCTGTCCTCTACATCTGCCTCTTTTACACCAACTACCTGCATGTCTTCCCTCACCACATCCATGAACCTCCTTCTTGGCCTTCCTCTTTTCCTCCTACCTGGTGGCTCCATCCTCAGCATTCTTCTACCAATATAATTCATGTCCCTCCTCTGCACATGTCCAAACCATCTCAATCTCGCCTCCCTCACCTTGTCACCAAAACATCCTACATGCGCTGTCCCTCTAATAAACTCATTTCTAATCTTATCCATCCTCGTCACTCCCAACGCAAACCTCAACATCTTCAGCTCTGCTACCTCCAGCTCCAGCTCCACCTCCTGTCTTTTACTCAATGCCACTGTCTCTAAACCATACAACATCTCAGGTCTCACCACAATCCTATAAACTTTTCCTTTCAATTTTGCAGATACCCTACTATCACAAATCACTACTGTCACTCTTCTCCACCCACTCCACCCTGCCTGCACTCTTTTCTTCATTTCTCTAACACACTCTCCATTACTTTGCACTGTTGACCCCAGGTACCTGAATTCCTCCACCTTCTGAAGCTCTTCTCCCTGCAACCGCACCACTCCACTGCCCTCCCTCTCATTCACACACATGTATTCTGTCTTACTCCTACTGAGTTTCATTCCCCTTCTCTCCAGCGCATATCTCCACCTCTCCAGGCTCTTCTCAACCTGCTCCCTACTCTCACAACAAATCACAATATCATCCGCAAACATCATAGTCCAGGGAGACTCCTGTCTGACCTCGTCCGTCAACCTGTCCATCACCACTGCAAACAGGAAAGGGCTCAGGGCCGATCCTTGATGCAGTCCAACCTTCACTCTAAACCAGTCTGTCGTACCTACTGCACACTTCACTGCTGTCACACTGTCCTCATACATGTCCTGCACCACCCTCACATACTTCTCTGACACACCTGACTTCCTCATACAATACCACAACTCCTCTCTTGGCACCCTGTCGTACGCCTTCTCTAAATCCACAAATACACAATGCAATTCCTTCTGTCCTTCTCTATACTTCTCCACTAACATTCTCAAAGCAAATAAGGCATCTGTGGTGCTCTTCCTCAGCATGAAACCATACTGTTGCTCACAGATGGTCACCTCTTCTCTCAGCCTGGCTTCCACTACTCTTTCCCATAACTTCATGGTGTGACTGATCAACTTAATACCCCTGTAGTTACTGCAGGTCTGCACATCTCCTTTATGCTTAAAGATCGGTACCAGCACACTTCTTCTCCATTCCTCAGGCATCTTCTCACCTTCCAAAATCCTGTTAAACAATCTGGTCAAAAACTCCACTGCCATCTCTCCTAAACATCTCCACGCTTCTATGTATGTCATCTGGTCCAACCGACTTTCCACTCTTCATCCTCTTAATCGCTGCTCTCACTTCCTCCTTACTAATCCTATCTACATCCTGCTTCACCAACTCCACATCATCCAACCTTCTCTCTCTCTGATTTTCCTCATTCATCAGCTGCTCAAAATACTCCCTCCACCTTCTCAACACACTCTCCTCACTAGTCAACACATTTTCCTCTCCATCCTTTACTGCTCTAACTTGCAGTACATCCTTTCCAGCTCGGTCCCTCTGCCTGGCCAATCGGTACAAATCCTTTTCTCCTCCCTTAGTGTCCAACCTCTCATACAGCTCCTCATATGCCTTTTCCTTGGCTTTCGCCACATCCCTCTTAACCTGCTGCCGCATCTCCTTGTACTCCTGCCTACTTTTCTCATCACTCTGTCTATCCCACTTCTGTTTTGCTAACCTCTTTCTCCTTATGCTCTCCTGCACTTCCTCATTCCACCACCACGCCTCCTTGTCTTCCTTTCTATTTCCAGATGTCACACCAAGTACTTTTCTAGCTGCCTCCCTCATCACTCTTGCAGTAGTTGCCCAATCATCCAACACCTCCTTAACACCACTGAGCCTCTCTCTGACCTCTTCCCTGAACCTCACACTACACTCTTCCTCCTTCAGTTTCCACCATCTTATTCTTCTTTCAGTCCTCACTCTCCTCCTCTTCTTCTTCGTCTCCAAAACCATCCTACAGACCACCATCTGATGCTGTCTAGCTACACTGTCCCCTGCAACACCTCACAGTCTCCAATCTCCTTCAGGTTGCATCTCCTGCATAGCACATAGTCCACCTGTGTGCACCTTCCTCCACTCTTATACGTCACCCTATGATCCTCCTTCTTCTTAAAATAAGTGTTCACCACTGCCATTTCCATCCTTTTAGCAAAATCTACCACCATCTGCCCTTCCACATTCCTCTCCTTAAAACCATACCTACCCATCACCTCCTCGTCACCTCTGTTCCCTTCACCTACATGCCCATTAAAGTCCGCCCCAATCACCAACCGTTCTTTCCTAGGTACACCATCTACCACTTCATCTAATTCACTCCAGAATCTTTCCTTCTCCTCCATCTCACAGCCAACTTGTGGAGCATAGGCACTGATGACATTTATCATCATCCCTTCAACTTCCACCTTCACGATCATCACCCTATCAGAAACTCTCTTCACCTCCACTACACTCTTACTGTACTCTTCCTTCAGAATCACCCCTACACCATTTCTCTTCCCATCCACACCATGATAAAACAGTTTAAATCCACCTCCAATGTTCCTGGCCTTACTCCCTTTCCACTTGGTCTCCTGAACACACAGCATATCTACCTTTCTCCTCTCCATCATATCAGCTACCTCTCTCCCTTTACCCGTCATAGTACCAACATTTAAAGTACCAACCCTAACCTCCACTCTCCTACACTGCTCCTTTCCCTGCCGTCTCTGTAGACGTCTTCCTCCTCTCCTTTTCCTCCTTCGGCCAACAGTAGCCCAATTTCCACCGGTACCCTGTCGGCTAACGATACCTGTGGCAGTCGTTGTTAACCCGGGCCTCGACCGATCCGGTATGAAATTCTCATTTGTGATCCGCATATTTGATTTGGCACATGTTTTACGCTGGATGTCCTTCCTAACGCAAACCCTCCCCATTTACCCGGGCTTGGGACCGGCACTAAGAATGCACTGGCTTGTCTCCCTAATGGCTGGGTTAAATTTAATTATTATTTAAATTACAAATTCATTTATACTTTTTACTGTATTATTGTCAGAAATCCACCAGCCACGACCCCTCCGGTGTCCGTCAAAACCTTCGCTTTCCCTGAAGCGGCTTCAACAATGCACACCTGGGGCTCATGATTCACTCATCCCCAGCTCCTATATAAACCCCTCATTCAGCCACACTCCTTGTCGGTTATTGTTGGTATGTGAAGGTGTTTGGTGCATGTTAGTCTGTGTTTTCCCTGTCACACGTATTATTTTGCGTTTCTTCCTTTCCGGACTTCACGCGCTCTCCACGGCACCCCGGATTACCCTTTTCCTCCGTGCGTTCGCCCGTGGACCTCGCCCCTCCAGGGCGTACCACGGATATCTCTCTCTCGTTTGTCGGGATTCTATGGACTGCCTTGTGTGTGTGTTTTCGTTAAACCAAAGCGAACTGTGCTCCGGCTTTGCCTCCGTTTATTAAGCTGCATAACAATTAGATACAGTATTATTTATGTACCTGTATTAATACTGCTAAAACAGGGCAAAAAATAATAAATGGGTATCGGTGGAGGTCGGGAACGGATTAATTGGTTTTCCATTATTACATTCGCAAAAGAACAAGATAGTAGACTTCAAATCATGGAATGGCCAGCAAAGTCTCCAGACTGAAACTCCATCAAGCTGGTTTGGGATGAACTGAACAGAAGAAAACAAAGTGCAACACATTATTTGAGAAGAAAACAAAGATCAAAAGACGAGTGATCTAATATCTAACAACCCACAAAAATCACTGTGTTGGATTGAGGTGTTCTGACATTTATTCCAGCTCTTAAATCCTATGAAACATGCAGCATTAAACATGAACTTCCAACAGATGAACATCTCACAGTACTGTCTGGAACTGAGAAATGTTTTTATTCCATACACATGAACTTTCTCTGATCAGAAGCTCCACTACTTCTAATGGGTTCCTGTGACACTGAGATCTTATACACACTACAGTGCCACCTACTGGTCATTTATGATCCTGCAACACAGAGTCACTCTTCCGGTCAACTTCCGGTTCTCAACTCAGACCCAGTTTACTGCGTACTAACTGCTTTCTCTATGTATCTCTGTGTAATAAGTGTAGTTTAAACACTTATTAATCAAATATAATTATTACAGAATATAAATAAGTTTGGACGTGGTGTTATGTTAAAAAGCCTACTTGAGATATCTACTGAAGTTAGCATGCTAAGCTAGTCCCGGTTCTCCTAGTCTTTATCGCGATACACATTCTACAGCCGGTATTTATCTTATTTATGACTGTAATATCGCTCAGGAAAACAGAAAAGTGAAAAAAAAAAAAGTTTTGAGGACGCAACAAAACTCCTTTCATTCTCTCCGCAATCTGCTCATGCGCAGTGTGAACATACACATGAGGGGCGGGGCGATGTGTTGTGACGTAACAGTCGGACACGTATATAAGTCAGAACTCGTCGCTGTTTCTCATTTGCAACTTTACCAGGTGAGATGAAGATCTTGAGTAGACTTAGAGAGCATTTTCAAATCAGCAGAGAAAAATCTAAACAGAATGCTAAAATGAGGGAGTTACTTTCATCTTTGAAACTCCATGAAGAACGTGAGAAATCCCTAGAAGATGAGAGAAAGAGCATGATGAGGAAAGTGATACAACTGGAGGAACGTGTTGGTGCGCTGGAGGCCCTTTTTGAATTTCAGAAACATAAATGGGAGAAGAAAAGAAAGAAGACCAAACTAGACATGAAAAAGAGGAACACTTTCCAGCTCCAGATCACCAGGGAGCTTCAGGATGCCCTGAATCACTGTGAAGAAGAGAAGAAGGTGGCGGAGCATGAGAGAGATCATTTAATAAGAGATCGAGAACGACTGCAGGAACGTGTTGCTCAGCTGGAGGCTGCTTTCGACATTGAGAAAAATAAATGGGAAGAGGAAAACAAAAAGGTCAAATCAGACATGAAGGAAAGGTGTGTTTTACAGCTTCAGCTCACCAGAGAGCTCCAGGATACACTGATTCACTGTGAAGAAGAGAAGAAGACTTTAGAGAATGAAAGAGATCATTTGATGAGAGAACGAGAGCGACTGGGGGAACGTGTTGTTCAGCTGGAGATCACTTTGATTTCTGAGCAAGAAAAACCAGAGCAGGAAAAAGATTAAACTAATCTTGATCATGAACAGAACACCAAACCTGAGGAAACAAGCCTGATGATAATAATAATAATTGTGCTGGAATAATTTGATTTAAACGTATTTGAAGTTTAAGTTGATAAGAGATCTAATTGTTTATTGATTGTAATTCTTTAATGTTTTTTTGCAGTAATTCTCTTGTTTACTTTGACATGTTTGAATGTTACTTTAAAGTGTGAGTTCTGATGTTCAGATGAATCAGGAAGTAGTGAGTGCTCCATGTGGGCTGCAGTAACGACGGCTCTCTTTAATCCCCATGTATTTCTGTAATCTTTACCCTTACAGCAGCATCGTTTGTAAGGATCTTTTTACACAATTTACATTCAAAAGAAAGAATAAATGTGGAGAAAGTCAAATTGGAGCGATCTTCATATAGACATCATCCACTGGAGTCAGCTGATTCTGAAGGACACTTTCCAGTCCCATCATATCTGTACAGTGGTGGACAGTAAGGAAGTAAATGTAATTCTTTACTGTACATAAGTAGTTTTATATCTGTACTGTACTGAAGTGTTCTGATTTAGGGAGACTTTTAGCTTAATTTCACTACATTTCAAAGTAAAACATCTTTTTTACTACATTTTGCAAAATCAGTTGGTTCTTTTTATTCATGAGTGGATAAAAACGTAACTCTTCAAACATGCAGCGAGCCACCAATCAGTGTAGAGAGCACGCTCTGTTCATACAGTTCAGCGTCAGTTCAACAGCAAGAGGAACAAGAGAGGAAGAAATGAAGGAAGAAACTCTTTGCTTTAAGTCGCCACATCACCCGTGGCCTCATGTGTGTGATGATTTAAAGTAAAAGAAGGTTTTGGGCTCCGAATAATTGAAATAGGAATCAATCAGTGTTCAGTGACTCATTAATTTCAGTGTATTAATAGATCAATAGATTAATAGTGTGCTGAGAGGAACATTTAAATCTTTACACATTTAGTTTATATGGTGAAATGTCAATATTTTTTCTTCTCATTGAGCCGTTTTTTTGTAATTGTGCGGCTTTTTCAATCTACCACTGGTGAATAATTTCCTGTCCCTCACACACCACAGATGTAGACTAGTTTATAAAGATAACAATGAACAAGGCAGAAGACAGTAAGAAGTCTGGGGTTAATGTGGATGAGACAGAGGGAGTCAGTGATGAGAACATGACTGAGAACAGAGACATTCCTGATCATCATCATCTTTTCTCTGCTTGTGTTCTATATGTGGATGTTCAGCCTGGACACATTCATTAGAGAACAACATTTTAATTCGTTTGTATTAATATATTAATATGATTGAGGTTCAGTTACCAGAGTGACACTAAACGTAGTAATAATGACTACTTTTTACTGAAGTACATGTCAGAGCCCAAAATTCTTTACTTTAACTTGAGTAAAAAAAAATGTAGTCAGAACTTCAACTTTTACCAGAGAATTTTAAGTCAGACTCACTTTATAAAATTGACAAGGCTGGAAGCCAAACAAATCAAGAGAAGACCCAGTTAATAAAGTGAATGTGTTTTTTCCCAGAACATTTAGACAGATAAAGATAAAACTTAGGAAGCTGAGAGACTTTGACCCATTTACAGAAGACCTCACTTACAGTACTTAGGAAATGTTGTTCTTCTGTGAGAAGCCATTTGTAAACATTTGTGCATTTCTAAAAGAAAAGAGGACTTGTTTTAAGTGTTGCTTATCCACGACACACACAGTTAAGAACTGCAGTGTTCTGAGTGGGAAGTTCTGCACTTCACTCAGGCTGAGCTCTAAAGCTTAAGATGCCGTCCCCAGACCACAACATGGCAGGGAAGAAGATAGATGGATAGATTAATCGATGGGGCCACTTTGTTGTTATCTGTAGTAACCTTAAGGACATCCTGCCCAAACTTTTTTATGTATAAGTGTAAACCCTATTTTCAACCCAAAAGGTTACAATTGTATATTTTTACTTAACTCAGAAAACCTGGATTCCCGGCAAATGAATGGTGAATTGGCTGGTAGTATTCTTCTATTTACACCAGTCTCTTTTACAATAAATAACCCCAATGAATGAAACACCAAAGTACAAATTCAAATTAGCAAATTAAACAACTTATTTATTTAACTTACTCTAGAGTTTGGCTGTTGTTTTAGTTTGGCTGTAGTTTAAAACAAAAAATGTATGAAACCATTATACAACTATAGAGGGTAAAATATTTAGAAAATAAAATACTGGTATCAAAAAATGGTATTAAAAGTAAAATTAAAGAGCTCAAAACATTTAAAGAAATTCAAAAACAATATAACAAAAACCCAGTTCACAATATTTTACAGTCTATAATAACACTCTATGCAATATATATGAAACATCACAGTCACATACACTAGTGTCTTCGTTGGGTCCCAGTTGGTGCACATGCGCAGTGTGAAGAATCCTCTTAAGCAGAAACTTGGAAAACATCCAATCAAGGAAACCAAGACGAACCTCTGCGAGAAGAGTCAGGCCGATTCGAGCACAGTGTAAACACGTGATCTTTACAGCAGCAACAACGCAACAAGTCCAGTCACAAACAAAGTCCCAGGTCCAACTGGATCCCGTCTGCAGTCACTGTTCACACGCGTTGCTAATGCGATAGCCGCTAGGGCTTGATTACACGTGATGGGAGATGATGTCTAATAAACAGGTGGTGACATTAAATAACCTTGAACTTCAAAAAATCTAACGATATAAACCGAATACAGTTCCGCTACAATTTGGGCCTTAATATTTAAAAGAATATACTCAGTCTCCAAAAGATGTTACCCTCTGTCTCCTCTATCACACACAACCTGCACACAGTCTCTTCTCACCATGTGCTTTTCTCCTCTCTCTCTCCCGCGTTTTAACTCTCATGACCTTTAACCTTTGTTCAACATAATACATTTACATTTAACAAATTAATTTTCTGGATATAAAACAAACCTATATTTGAACAAAAAAAAACAATGTGGCATGTAATATTAAACTTTGAAATAAAAACTGAATAAATACATTGACATCATAAAACATTGGAAACAAAGCACATTTTTAAAGGTTCCTACATAAGAGAGAAACAGTGATGGTCAGAGAAGTAACAATAGAATGTATTATATGGAACAACTTGTCTACAGTTCCGTTTTGTCAGGATATACTCTATATACTACGTTTCTGCTGTCATCCATGAATGTGTTACATGTAAACAACGCAGAGGAGCACCACAGATTAAATAATGGAGGACCTTCCAGCATCACTGATCTTCCATTTACAATGCATGATAAAATGTTTTCAGGGAGCTGAAGATCCTCGATAAGGAAGGCCCTAAAGTTTTCATATGACTGATCATGAAGATAATGGTTCTCCTTGACTCTTGAAGAAATTACTTGAGAAACTTATAAACAAACAGATTTATATTAGACTTTTTGCAGCAATAAATAGTTTGGGTGTTGAACATTGTAGAACACGTTCTAGCTGTTTATTGTGTAACACTTTTTTTTTTCCAGAAATATGTCATGTAGACTGCTGTTTGTTTATATTTTTTATTTACATTTATTTCTCACAAGCATCTGATGATGAGTGAAGATTTAAATGATGAAAAAAACAAGACACACAATTTATGCTTAAAATTGTACGATTATTTTGAAGGAAGAGTCGTGAAAACCTTGGGGTGATGGTCTGATGTTGTGATGGATTTTGTAATGTTCCATTGTAATGTCCAGCTTGATCTCCTCTCTTATTATCGTGTGTAATATCTGTGAGAACTCCACCAGTGCTTTCCATTTTTCCTCGTAATATTTGGACCCTCATCTGCGGTCTTCGTTTGATTCGTGGGCTTGGACGTGTTCTGCGTTTCGTTCCTGTCTTGGGGTCCAGATAAGACTTCACTTGCTCCTGCTTTTGCTTTTGTTCTCCTTTCCAGCTCTCTCTCTCATACTCTAGAGTCCCCTTCAGGTTATTATGCTTTTCAGGGGAAGACTGGAGCTCAGTGATGTTCTGCAGGTTTGCATTATTCTCCACTTTCAGCTCTTCCTCCTTCTTCTTTCCCTCCTCCATTTGTTTTATTGTGTTGTTTCTGTTCCGCATTAGTAAATGATACATGACTGCTGTTTTCTCTGACGCGAGTGAGCAACAGTAACGCGCTCTGGCATTTATATAGATAAACAGGCACGTTGCCCCGCCCACTCTTCGCTCCCTATGACGTCACGTGTCTAATGCTCGCGGAGGCTCGGGGACGGATAGAGCCGGAGTAGAGAGCGAGCAGCGCGGTGTGAGTGACTGGGACACCGCGGGGGGTCTCGGGGGGGAAACAGTGACAGGACTGTAGACAAACTGAGCTGCAACATCTCCAATCCTAAATCCCAAGGAGTTCAGCTGCTCAGTTCTACATGCTGATTAGAGTTTCACCATGTTTCTCTGTGGAACAGATACAATTAATGCACTTTCGAATAAATCTCAAGTTTATCCAAACTTTATTCTTTCACAGTAGACCAGAGGGAGGACTGGGTTTCCTTCTACTGATGGAAAAAAAGTTTTCCTACACACATTACAGCTAAAATGACTTTGAAATACAACGATGATGATGATGATGATGATGATGATGATGATGATGAATATTTCATTATTTTCATATAGAGTTCAAATGTTAAATTAAGCATAATAATAATAATTATTATTATTATTATTAAATATTATTATTTTTAAATAAATATTAATTTAATAAAACATTATTAAAATGAAACACTACCATAATAGTTACTACTATTAACTACGTGTATTTTTACACTAACATTCGATAGTATATTGTTGCCTGGAACACAACTAGCTGCTATTGAGTCCCTTCACCACAGCAGATGTCTGCACAGAGCACACATCATCACCAGGGTCTCCTTAGATCCCAGTCACAAACTCTTTAACCTCCTTCAAGAAGGAGATACAGGAACATACACACCAGAAACATCCGGTTCAGGGCCGGGTTTTTTCCATCCACCATCACCACACTGAGCTCTTCTCTACACCAGCACTCTGAGCCCAGATGAGTTGAGTTTACTTCGAAAATGTAAGGAAACTGGTTTCCCTAAAAAAAATTAAGTAAATAATGGTTGCTTGATAAATATGACTGAACATAACTTAACATTTTAACAAAAGCAAACAACAACGAACCATTTTCTTTTCTAAACTTTTCATTTCAAAATACAAACAATATAAGAAACAAGTTTAAAACAAGGTCCATGGTAAAGAAATATCTGCTGGATGAAATGCTGTGTTTTTCACTTTGGATAGTTTTATTGCAGCACATTAATTAGTCCAAAAAGGAGACAGAAGGCCTGAGGCAGGTTTTCCAGTTCCATCACTGAATTCCCTTCCAACATGATGCACAGTCAGGAAGGGTTTGGTTGTGGACTTTCTCTGTCAAAACAAGATTCCTACTGGAGTCAATATCAATGACAATCTAACAAAGAAAGAAACAGGTTGAGAAGATGACGTTATCATGCCAGTTATTTATGCTGTGTTGTTGACTAAAGTGTACATAACGTTTTAGCACATGGTTTATTACGTTAGTTTGAATTCACTCACCAGATTTACTAACCTGTGGTCGTCCTCTCGCTCTGCCTGCTTCTTTGGAAACACGTTGTGGAAGCTATGTGTCGAACTCACAGGGGTTAAACTGGACAGTGTCCACCGCAAGCGAGTGAGGAAACCACCTAGTTTTTTATTTTTACACTCAGTCCCTTGACTGGAAAAAACTAGAACAATAAACAGAAGACTAGCAGCGAAAGTCTCCTCACATTTATAATCTAAATACTCACCAAAAACTCTAAGAAAGCAAATACAACTACACACAAAAATGGCGTCACCTCACTGTAAAACAGCGGACCAGTGTGGGGGTGATGGTGGGCGTCAGTACAAAACTTGTTCATTTGAATCCTTTAAAGTTATTCACACAGGTAAATATGTCTACAGAAGTAGTCGAATTTAATTAATGTTTTTATAGTAATACACACAATCTTAAATAATTAAAGTATGTTACAATTAAACTGATTAAATAGATATAAAATCCAGGGTAACAGTGTATATATACATTGTGTATAACTATTGTAATGTACATGTACATCTCATATTGTAAATTTACATACAGTTCTTGACTTTCTTTGTTTTGTTTCTTTAAAAGACAAGTCAAAATGATCTACCTACATTAAAAAATGCTAATGGTCCAAATGATCCTCAGTGATGGTGAAACGGTGTTTTGACTTAATCTTTGTTTGGGAAAAGGCTGTTGTGGAAAAGTTGTCACTTTTTTTGCCGTTTTGAATATTAGGCACGCCTGAAAAATTTGTATTTGACAAGATTGATATAAAAATGATCAAAAGACAATCTACAAAAATCACTCAGTGTTGGATTAAGGTGTTTTGACATGTATTACAGCTCACAAATCCTATGAAACATGCAGCATTAAACATGAACTTTCCAACCGATGATCATCTCACAATACTGTCTGGAACTGAGAAATGTACAGTTGGTTTTTACTCTCAATAAAGTCAATAAAAGAAATACAAACTGCTGTGTATTTTGTCCTCACTGTTAATAAGGCCACTATTTCTAATGGGTTCCTGTGACAGTGAGCTCTAATAGGTATTACACTGCCACCTACAGGTCATTTATGGTCCTGCAACACTCATAGAGTTACTCCGGTCAACTTCCGGTTCCCAACTTAGACTTATTTTAATGTAAAATAACGATTATTAACTGCTTTCTCTATGGAATGTGAATTAATGACAGTTTGGACTTCAGCCTACTGGTACAGAAATATCTACTATGCGCATGCGTGTGTGGGTAAGAAAAAAGCCCAGTGACGTCACATTACTAACTGTGTATAAAAGAACAGAGCACACTGGCTGCTGCTCATTTGTTTATTGGACAGCAAGTGAAAGATTAAGCTGAAGATGTTTAAGAGACATAGTGACAATCATACACGAATTAAAGACAAATTGCAGGAGCTGGTGGAGGAACAGGCAAGAGAATTGGAGGAATGTAAGGCTAGGGAGAAAAAAAGTACAGGTCAGAGAGACTGTTTGGTAAAGAAGTTAAAAGAGCTGGAGACCACTTTTGCTTCTGAGAAAATCAAATGGGAGCAGGAAAAAGAGAGGGTCAAGAAAATCTTAGATGAGAGAAACACTGTACTCGAACAGAGGTTCTCCAAGATCCAGGATTCCTTTAATGTCTATGAGGAACATAATAAGATTGCAGAGCAGGAAAGAGAGAGAGGGTTAAGTTTCCAAGAGCAGTTAATAAAAGCTGCAGAGCTGGAGAGACAGAGCTTTCTGAAAAAACAAGAGCAACTGAAGACACAAGTTGCTCAGCTGGAGGCCACTTTGACTATTGAGCGCCAGCAGCATGAGCTGGGAAAATCTAAGATCCTACTGGACAATGAGGAAAGGAGCGTCACGTACTTCGTAAACATCATCATACTCCAAGCTTACCTGACACTCCATGAAGAATGGAAGAAAACTGCAGAGCTCGAGAAAGAGTCCTTGATGAAAGACAAAGAGCGACTGGAGGAAAACATTGTACAGCTGAAAGCCAATTTGGATTTTGAGAAAAATAAATGGATGCAGGAGAGAGAGAAGCTAAAGCTGGATTTGGAGAAGAGGACCTCTGCACTTTAGGATTACTTCAGAGTGACACAAGTTGCTCAGCAGGAGGACACTTTGGCGTAAGAGAAACAGCTAGGAAGTAAAACCAGTGATCTAGGCAATGAGGACATCACCACCAAACTCCTGTAGGACCTGTCCAAGATCCAGATTAACCTGACCATCTGTGAGGAAGGACAGAAGATGGCATAGCAGGTGTTGTTTTCAGTGTGACCGTGCACTACAACCATGAATAGAAGGACAAGTGCTTACATCAACATCTCAGGAATAAGTGCTGATGTAAAACATGACTTTCATTATTTAAAAAAAGTCAATAAAATATTGACTCGAACTGTGTGTGTGTGTGTGTGTGTGTGTGTGTGTGTGTGTGTGTGTGTGTGTGTGTGTGTTTATTTATTTATTTATTGAAACATTTTTCTATTTCACACTTTCACTCATCACTACACTCCAAACTCTACTAAATCACACTTCGTATTTATCATGTTTTCAAGTCATATCACACAGAGCTGTGAATAAAACATTTTTTGATGTAAATCTTCTGATTGATTTTTAACAGCTTTACATCCACTGTCCACTTTATTAGGAACACCTATACATTGGGACATTCATGCAGTTATTTAATCAGTCAGTTGTAGCAGCAACACAATGCATACAATCATGCAGATACAGAACAAGTGCGATCAAATATCAGAAAGTAAGAAAAGTGTGATGATAGGCTTACCTGTACAGTGTTATCTTACATACTGCACCATGACCTTCCATTTAATATATTTGCTATTTGCACTTTATCAAATGTATGTTTGACCCAAACCTGATAGATAGATAGATAGATAGATAGATAGATAGATAGATAGATAGATAGATAGATAGATATACAGTGGTGTGAAAAAGTGTTTGCCACCTCCTCCTGATTTCTTATTTTTGTGCATGTTTTTCACACTTTAATGTTTCAGATCATCAAACTAATTTAAATATTAGTAAAAGATACACAAGTGAACACAACATGCAGTTTTTAAATGAAGGTTTTTATTATTGAGGGAAAACAAAATCCAAAACTACATGGCCCTGTGTGAAAAAGTGTTTGCCCTCTAAACCTAATAACTGGTTGAGCCGCCCTTAGCAGCAACAGCTGCAATCAAGCGTTTGTGATAACTCACACTGAGTCTGTTACTGCGCTGTGGAGGAATTTTGGTCACTCATCTATGCAGAATTGTTGTAATTCAGCCACATTGGAGGGTTTTTGAACATGATCCGCTTTTTTAAGGTCATGCCACAGCATCTCAATAGGATTCAGGTCAGAACTTTGACTAGACCACTCCAAAGTACTCATTTAGTTTTTCTTCAGCCATTCAGAGGTGAACTTGCTGGTGTGTTTTGGATCAAGAACCCAAGTTCGCTTCAGCTTGAGGTCAGGAACAGATGGCTGGATTTTCTCCTTCAGGATTTTTTTGGTAAACAGCAGAATTCATGGTTCCATTTATCACAGCAAGTCTTCCAGGTTCTGAAGCAGCAAAACAGCCCCAGACCATCACACTACCACCACCATATTTCACTGTTGGTATGATGTTCTTTTTCTGAAATGCGCTGTTACTTCAACACGAGACGTAATGAGACACACACCTTCCAAAAATTTCAACTTTTGTCTCGTCAGTCCACAGAGTATTTTCCCAAAAGTCTTGGGGATCATCAAGATGTTTTCTGGCAAAACTGAGACGAGTCTTTATGTTCTTTTTGCTTAGAAACGGTTTTGGTCTTGGAACTCTGCCATGAGACCATTTTTGCCATCACTATCTCATGGTGGAGTCATGAACACTGACCTTAACTGAGGCATGTGAGACCTGCAGTTCTTTGGATGTTGTTGTGGGGTCTTTTGTGAGCTCTTGGAGGAGTCGTCCCTGTGCTCTTGGGGGTAATTTTGGTCGGCTGGAGACTCCTGGGAAGGTTCTCCACTGTTCAATGTTTTTGCCATTTGTAAATAATGGCTCTCACTGTGGTTCACTGGAGTCCCAAAGCTTTAGAAATGTCTTTATAACCTTCTCCAGACTGATAGATCTCAGTTACTTTCTTTCTCATTTGTTCCTGGATTTCTTTGGATCTCGGCATGATGTCTATCTTTTGAGGATCTTTTGGTCTACTTCACTTTATCAGGCAGGTCCTATTTAAGAGATTTCTTGATTGTGAACAGGTGTGGCAGTAATCAGGCCTGAGTGTGGTGAGAGAAATTCAACTGAGGTGTAATAAACCCACAGGGCCATGTAGTTTTGGATTTAGTTTTCCCTCAATAATAAAAACCTTCATTTAAAAACCGCATGTTGTTTTCACTTGTTTTATTGTTTACTAATATTTAAATTAGTTTGATGATCTGAAACATTAAAGTGTGAACAACATGGGAAAAAATAAGAAATCAGGAAGGGGGCAAACACTTTTTTACACCACTTTATCTTCTTCTTTCATCTGCTCCCATTAGGGGGCGCCACAGCGGATCATCAGTTTGGGGAAAAAACAAGAGCGCGAAAGGGACAGAAAAGCATTTATTTCATGCCTGGAAAAAAACGACAGATGCAAAAACCTGACAGCTACAATGGTGTGTACAAATATTTCTGTGACACTTCAGAGAACCACCTGCCACCCCCCCCTCTAAAACTCTTAACACTCTCGGTCGGCCTCTCCCTCCTATCAATCTCCCGCACCTGGTTTCCCTTAATCAGTCCCCTTTAAAAGAGCCCTCTCTCCCTTCACTCGCCGTCTGATCTACAGTACACTTGCACTGCAGATTAAAAACATATCTTTTTTTTTAGCAAAGCCTACACATAACACACGTCACATCATAACCTTGTGCTCCAGAACATCTGATCAAATGCACATTATCAACTTGTGCTGTTAATATCATGAACAGCAGCTACGCTAATTCCTCTCCACTGCTTCTCTTTCTCTCCCCATCCCGAGGCTTCCTGAGGTTGCTCCAGCTCCAGTCACGTCCCACCTCATGAAGATTATGGACCTTTGAAGAAGTAGATGCCGAACTCGCAAACATCCCGAACCATCTAGAGACGTACCAGTGCCATTTGGATCCCACTACATGTGTGGAGTTTTGACATTGGACCTCCTGGAGTGTTTAAAGGCTCTGGCATGGAGAAGCTGATGCTGGATCTGTGATGATCACAAATGCTAAACTCATAAAACTAGGAGCTACTAACCATATAGACTGTATAAGACTGCAGAAAGAACATCACTTATAATCTTATACTCCAGTAATCATGTTAGTTCTCACTCTCCAGTGTTCTGTATTGTTGAAAGATTTATGATCACACACTTGATGTCACCCAAATGAGGATGGGTTCCCCTTTTGAGTCTGGTTCCTCTCAAGGTTTCTTCCTCATTACATCTAAGGGAGTTTTTTCTTGCCACAGTCGCCTCATCAGGGACAAATTCACACCATTCACCTTAACTGTTGATTTCTGTAAGGCTGCTTTGAGAGAATGTCTGTTGTGAAAAGCACTATAGAAATAAACTTGACTTGACTTGACTTGCCCTAGATCACCTGGACGCCTTACTGCACCAGTGCCTCCCTGTGATCCTGTGCTCCTCTGTGATCCTGTGATCCTCATTACACTCGCTCCAGTTAAGTTTGTTATTTCCTGAACCCTCGTTTCTGAGTTTGTTTGACTCTTAAAGGTCAATAAAACGACACCTTGTTTTACTCCCGGTTTCTGCTGTCTGGTGTTCTGTGAAACCTATATATTATCTTCAGCTTGCCTAAAGATCTGAGATACTGAGATCTCTTTATCTTTATCTACACTTAGAACTGTGACTGGAGTGGATGTGGGCTTCTGGTTACAGAACTGGATCCATGACACTGCACAGGGAATGTTGAAGACTTTTGGAGTAGCTGGAACATTTCATTACCTAAATGAAATATTGAACATAAAAATATTATTTATCAGATGTACTGTAGAAACGTGAATTTAATTTACAGCACATTCATAATTTGACAAATGTACAATCAATCTATTGGTGAAAGGAAGTCTGTAACGTCAACTGAGGTGACCTATTGGAGGTCATCAACTGTTCTCACACCAATTCTCATCAATGATAGCAAGTCATTCAGTCGATCATTATCCAGCATTGGGAGGGCACTTCTGATGACAGCTTCCATCTTTTACCTTTTTACCTAACGATATATAAGCTCCCATTCCTAACTCACTGGTGTCGGGCCGACATGCGAGTTTGGTCCGTAAGGCGGGTATAATCCGTTAGGGAAGTGTAATCCACAGGACCGGTAGCAGAAGCAGGAACCAGCGGGGACACTTGCTCTATGTTTAGTTCACTAATAATAAACATACATTTTCATAAAGCATCAATATTTGTCCAGAGTAGTGGTCTCCAACCTCCGGACTGTGGACCGGCAACGGTCCATGGGTCAATTGGTACCGGGCCGCACAGAAAGATTCTGATTCTGAATGATGTTTTATTTTGGAAAATGACCGGATTCTCTCCACCACATCTGTCTATGACTCACTCTTGATGCATGTGAAGATGTTTGCCTCTGTCACATGTCTTACCTTCATCTGCTACCTTCTTAAAGGGGCTCCGGCCTCTAACACATAATACATTACCGCTAAAATCAAACCCCCACGCTAGCAAAATGCACAAAAACAGCACAGTGAATTCACGATTATTATTATTACCAGTTTTTATGGTCGTGTCATTTTATTTTGTTGTATTTATCCGCCACACCTTAAAGACCGGTCCGTGAAAAAGGTTAAGGATCACTGTATTATTGTATTAAAAACTTAAAAAGTATTAATTTTAGGTACATTTAGAACAGAAATAAATGTTTTTAAGTTAAGATTAAATATTTTAATCGATTGACAGCCTTCATTAAGATATTAATATGATCCAGTTACCAGTGTGACACTAAAACAGGTAGTAATAATGACTGTATCAGAGCCCAGACATCTTTACTTTAACTTACAGAAGAAAAATACAGTCAGAACTTCAACATTTACCAGAGATTTGTAAAACATGAGTATCTGTATTTCTATTTAAGTGAAGGATGTGACCATTTAAGAACCTTCTTCTTCATTACAATTTACTTTGTTATATTTTACCAACACATTGTTTAATCATGTGGGTTTTATCATTTTGTTCTTAACAGCATTCTCCAGGTGAGAATCACTGATTTAAAGTTAAATTAGAGTTAAATGATGTCCAACACTTTAATCAAAGAAACAAAACACACAATTTATGCTTAAGATTTCTATTTCATACAAAAAAGAAAAAATAAGCATGGAGGTGTTTTTTTCACATCAGCACTGGTTCTCCAGGGGTTTGTCCAAACACTGACTGCAGTTGTACTTGAGGTTTTTCTTGTTCCTGGTTACAGTGCTCACATGATGAATCTAAACTTTCCTACAGCTCTACAGAGTCTTTGCTCTCCTGTGCTGCTGTTTTCTGTTCCAGATGACTGTTCGAGGAAGACTTCAGCTTAGCGATGGTCTGCTGCAGCAATGCGTTCCGTAAGTCCATGTCCAGTGAGATCTCCTCTTTAACATCCTCATGATTGTCTAGATCTGAAGTCAAATCCCTGAACATCTGTAAATATTCCACCACTCGTCCATGGGATCCCATCCTCATTTCTTGTCTCTCATCAGAGATTGTCTGCGACTTATTGGACTTAGACATATTTGGTGTTTCATTACTGAACTTGGTGTCCAGGTAAGTCATCTCTTGGTTATGCTGTTGTTTCTCTTGCTCAGAAGCCAAAGTGGCCTTCAGCTGAACAACACGCTCATCCAGTTGCTCTAGAACGTTCATCAAAAGATCGCTTTCATGCTGAGCATTCTCTCTCCTTTCCTCACTATGTTTTAAGGATCTTTGGAGCTCTCTGATAGTCTCAAGCTGTAAAGTGTTCCTCCTCTCCTCTAGTTTGGCCTTCTGCTCCCATTTTCTTTTCTCAAAATCCAAAGCGTCCTCCAGATGAGCAACACGTTCCTCCAGTTGCTTTTGTTTTCTCGCCCGCCTCTCTCTCTCTTTCTCATGAGCTACAGTCTTCTCTCGATCGTCATACCGTTGCAGGGACGATCCAGGCTTGGTGATGTTCTGGAGATGCTGCTTGTCCAGCATGCGCATCTCTTTCTCCTGCTCCAGTTTTATTAGCTTAGATGCCGGATTGATCTCCAGCTGTGGGATGATTTCCTCCAGTAGGCCCATGTCGGTCATCAAGCTCTCTTTCCTAACTTCTGCAGTCTTTTCCTTTTCTTTACAGAATTTAGTGATGTTCTGCTGTAGTCTGGTGTCCCTCTCATTTATGTCCAGTCCCTGGGGCTTTCGCTCAGAAGCCAATTTATTCTGCTCTTGCAGCTCTAGTGCCACCTTCAACAGCGCATCTTTAACAGCCTTATCTTCTCCCTCTTTCACTTTTTTTTCCGTCATCAGTATAATTAATGAATTCATGTCTTTTGCAATATTCTGCATGTTATATTGCAACTTTTGTATCAGAGCATCTCGTTCAGAGTTGCTCAGTCTGACCAGACGACGTCGAACAAATTTTCTAATCCTTTTCAATTGTTTTCTAATTTCTTCCATCGTTTCTTCTTCACACGTCGCAAAATAGAAAATGAGCAAAAGCGACTCGCGCCGCACTTTATATAGAGAGAATTATGTGACGTCACTATGCCCCGCCTTCTTCCTTACTCACGCAGGCTTTCCTCTGTGATGTTCCCTGCTCATGGCGCTCTCCCTCTGTTCAGGGTTGCCAGATACGCACCATTTTGTTGCTGGGAAATTGTATAGAGTTAGAATTGGTTAAAGTGTACATTTAAAGAGATCATACCATGTTACTGCAAATCGCACAATCTGGCAACCTGACAGATCGGTTTGGTTTCTTCATCACTTTTCCTCGTTTTCTCCACTTTTCTCTCTGTTTATTTCTCCTGAGAGAAGAGTGAGATTACAGTCGTAAATAAGACAGAACGGTGACTGGGACACCGCGGGGGGTCTCGGGGGGGAAACAGTGACAGGACTGTAGACAAACTGAGCTGGAACATCTCCAATCCTAAATCCCAAGGAGTTCAGCTGCTCAGTTCTACATGCTGATTAGAGTTTCACCATGTTTCTCTGTGGAACAGATACAATTAATGCACTTTCGAATAAATCTCAAGTTTTTCACACACATTCTCTTCTTCTGGAAGGTGTTTTCATTCAACAAGTTTCACCCAAACTTCATTTTTTTACACTAGACCAAAGGGAGGACTGGGTTACCTGCTACTAGGGGTGTAACAATACACTCAGCTCACGATACGATACATATCTCGATATTATGTTCACAATACGATATGATTTACTATATTTTCGGAAATAAAATATTTATTTCCAAAACATTAACAATTTTTAATAACTTTGTTGTACCTACAACTTAACCTTAAATGTAGTTTAACCTTAAACTGAACTTTATGGAGATAAATTAACAATTCAATCCTGTCACATGAGAATAAAACTGAATTTTAACAAGACCTTCGAATGAAGAGAAATTTAAGAAACGAATTCGTAGAGAAGTAAAGATGCAAAAATAAAAACAAAACTGAAATAAAGTGTTTGACAATTTTAGGCTTTTTGTTTACTTACAGATATATCTCCATTTTCAATTAGTAAAGCACACATACCATGATGTAACATGGTTTAATTTGTTCTTCAAAACGTATTATTTTTTTTAAACGTTAATCAAGTCAACAATAAAATAAATCTAATTTTCAGCTTTCCAGTGGCTTCTACAGCAAAGGAAACCCATTTTAAAATATCTAAGAGTAAATATCCATCATCTGAGTTTTTAAGACACCGGTTTAGTTTTGAAGAAATACCTGTATTTTCTATCAAGTTTACAGAAACTACTGATCATCTCTTAATCGTTTTATTGATTGAGACAGAAATTTCCTAATTTTTGTTAAAAAAAAAACACATTATGTTTGAAATGCTATTAGATGACAAAAAGAATGATTTTTCCAATAATGTGATTTTGGGCAATTATTTTCTTCAGAAATGCAAATAAAGACAAAACCTTATTGTTTAAAAAAAAAGTGACTTTACTCATAATTACTTTCCATCATTAGAATAAATAAAAAGAAAGTAAATATATATAATTTACCTAAAAATACCCAGAATCCTGTTGGAATAAAATGAGAACTTGATTTATTCAAAGATGAATGAAGAGACTTTACACCCGTTGTTCTTCTTCTCCTCCTTTTCTTTTCTTTCTCAGAATATAAGTATTGTTATTGGTATTTTGGATTTATATTGTACAGTGGGGGGAATAATTATTCGATCCCCTGCTAATTTTGTAAAGAAAAAAAAGGAGTCTATAATTTTAATGGTAGGTTTATTTTAACAGAAAGAGAAAGAATATATATATATATATAATAACAGTAAACTCTTTTTCGTGTATATACATTATTTGATTACAGAGCGTGCACGCGCGCTAACAACAAGATAAAAATGCGTGTAAACACATGCAGTAATCAGAGCTGTTGCTAAGCAACCGTTCACGTGTTAATAAACACGTTGCATGGCGGCACCGATAAAAGCGTCCATCTGGTGATCAGTTATTAAATAGTTGATTTAGATGTTCTGAGGAGTTTGGTTGTGTTTGTTTCCTATGAAAGCTACAATCTCGAGTGTAATGCATCCTCCTGAGAACTTTTATCACCTGATTCCCAGAGAGGAGGTGAAGAGTGAAAAAGCTCCCAGGTAAGATCGCACCTGGACGTCAAGATGGTGCATCTGGCATCATTTATTTTCTTTTACCCAAACCTGATTGTGCTCTATTTATTTTCCATATGTGGTGTTTAGGGCCTTGACTTTCTATGCTCTTTGTTTTATAACTTGTAGTGGAAGTTTTAATTTGATTTCTTTTTTAATTTAAATGTTAATAATATATATTTCTTATATTTTCTATGCCTAAGTAGCTCGTATGCCACAATCGTTGACATACACATGTATGTAGCTCTAAACAAATAAAAAATGAATTGAATTGGTGAAGCAGTGGATTTTCACATCCAGCACTCACACATTCAGCACTGGTGCTCCTCAAGGATGTGTGCTGTTCCCGCTGCTATTTTTTTTATATACACAAAAGGCTGCATTTGTGCAGACTCATCTGTGAAGATCCAGAAATTTGCTGTTAACACCACAGTCATCTGTCTAATCCAGGAAGTAGATCAGCTCTGGTGTACATTTACATTTACGTTATTTGGCAGATGCCCGTAATTCAGAGTGACTTGTATTTAACTTATTCATACAACCCAGAGGTGGAAAGTAATAAAGTACAAATACTTCGTTACTGTACTTAAGTAGATTTTTCTGGTATCAGTACTTTACTACTTATTTTAAAGTAAGTTTTTTTTTATTTTTTACAACTTTTTACTTTTACTCATTACATTTTGTACAAAAATATTTTACTTTCTACTTCTTACATTTTCAAAACAGGCTCGATACTTTAGTTTTAATCTATTTGGTGAAATGTCAATATTATTTGCTCTCATTGTGTGTTTTTTTTCAATCTACCACTGGTGAATAATTTCCTGTCTCTCACACACCACAGATGTAGACTAGTTTATAAAGATAACAATGAACAAGGCAGAAGGCAGTAAGAAGTCTGGGGTTAATGTGGATGAGACAGAGGGAGTCAGTGATGGAAACATGACTGAGAACAGAGACATTCCTGATCATCATCATCTTTTCTCTGCTTGTGTTCTATATGGTGGATCTTCAGCCTGGACACATTCATTAGATAACAAAATGTTAATTTCAACAGCCATAATTAATATATTAACATGTTAATAACGTGTTAACGCAAATTCATTTTAATGGCACTCATTTTTTTAACGCGTGATAAATGCAGCGCTCATATTTGTTGACCATTTTTATTACAAATATTATTCATGTTTATTCATGACATTCTTTCTTTATTCAGATATAAAAAAAAAAACTACACAGAAAAAGTATTTTGAATCAGTTAACATGTGTTTTACTTTGTGCCAAGTCTCAAATCAGCACCAAAATCCACCATGATGAAGATAATGAACCCTCTGGGGGTCGACAAACACGGCGACGCGTTTTATGACATTTTTTTCTCATAACGCCGAAACGAACTTAAATTATTCTGTATTTTTTTGATTGTACAGATAAGAGCATTATATCATTCAAATCTATAAAGGGTCTACTTTTATTAGTGTAAACTCATAAAAATAAAATGCTGTGATTTTTAAAAATAAAGAAAACAGATAGGGGGCGCTCTCTGACTTGTCTGTCATCACTCTTCACAGACACATAAATAAAACAACCTGAATCTCAGTGAATATTTACCTCACAGACATAATTAATATACTGTATTTATATATATATAAAAAGCTTAAAACACTCAAAGGCTTTTTTAATTAACCAACTCACATTGATTATACATCGAAAACAAATATTCTCTGATTATTTAATCCATATGAAAGTTAGAAAAGGTAAAGTTTTTCTGGTATCACCTCACTAACCGTCCGTGTGGAAACATAGCAAAGGTTCTGTTTGGTCTCCTGATGATTTACATAAATACCATAATTACTTTTAAAAATTTACACTCAACACATTGTTTAATCATGTGGGTTTTATCATTTTGTTCTTAACAGCATTCTCCAGGTGAGAATCACTGATTTAAAGTTAAATTAGAGTTAAATGATGTCCAACACTTTAATCAAAGAAACAAAACACACAATTTATGCTTAAGATTTCTATTTCATACAAAAAAGAAAAAATAAGCATGGAGGTGTTTTTTTCACGTTACTATATCGTTGACACGTCTGCTGTTTGCTGTTCCAGATGACTGTTCGAGGAAGACTTAGCGATGGTCTGCTGCAGCCAGGGGTTTCGTAAGTCCATGTCCAGTGAGATCTCCTCTAGTTCATCCTCGTGATTGTCTAGATCTGAAGCCACATCCCTGAACATCTTTGAATATTCCAGTCGTCCATGGGATCCCATCCTCATTTCTTGTCTCTCATCAGAGATTGTCTGCGACTTATTGGACATAGACATATTTGGTGTTTCATTACTGAACTTGGTGTCCAGATAAGTCATCTCTTGGTTATGCTGTTGTTTCTCTTGTTTAGAAGCCAAAGTGGCCTCCAGCTGAACAACACGCTCATCGAATTTCTTTAGGGCGTTCATCAAACGTTTGCTTTCATGCTGAGCATTCTCTCTCTTTTCCTCACTATGTTTCAAGGATTCTTGGAGCTCTCTGATAGTCTCGAGCTGTAAAGTGTTCCTCTCCTTCTCTAGTTTGGCCTTCTGCTTCCATTTTCTTTTCTCAAAATCCAAAGTGGCCTCCGGATGAGCAACATATTCCTCCAGTTGCTTTTGTTCTTTAGCTCGCCTCTCTCTCTCTTTCTCATGAGCTACAGTCTTCTCTCGATCGTCATACCGTTGCAGGGACGATCCAGGCTTGGTGATGTTCTGGAGATGCTGCTTGTCCAGCATGCGCATCTCTTTCTCCTGCTCCAGTTTTATTAGCTTAGATGCCGGATTGATCTCCAGCTGTGGGATGATTTCCTCCAGTAGGCCCATGTCTGTCATCAAGCTCTCTTTCCTAACTTCTGCAGTCTTTTCCTTTTCTTTACAGAATTTAGTGATGTTCTGCTGTAGTCTGGTGTCCCTCTCATTTCTGTCCAATTCCTGGGGCTTTCGCTCAGAAGCCAATTTATTCGGCTCTTGCAGCTTTTGCGCCATCTTTAACAGCGTGTCCTTCTCTTCTCTCTCTTTCTCTCTCTCTTCCTTAATCAGTATAATTAATGAATTCATGTCTTTTGCAATATTCTGCATGTTATCTTGCAACTTTTGTATCAGAGCATCTCGTTCAGAGTTGCTCATTCTTGGCAGACGACGTCGAACAAATTTTGTAAGCCTTTTCAATTGTTTTCTAATTTCTTCCATCGTTTCTTCTTCACACGTCGCAAAATAGAAAATGAGCAAAAGCGACTCGCGCCGCACTTTATATAGAGAGAGAATTATGTGACGTCACTATGCCCCGCCTTCTTCCTTACTCACGCAGGCTTTCCTCTGTGATGTTCCCTGCCTGTGGCGCTCTCCCTCTCCTCAGGGTTGCCAGATACGCACCATTTTGTTGCTGGAAATTGTATAGAGTTAGAATTGGTTAAAGTGTACATTTAAAGAGATCACACCATGTTACTGCAAATCGCACAATCTGGCAACCTGACAGATCGGTTTGGTTTCTTCATCACTTTTCCTCGTTTTCTCCACTTTTCTCTCTGTTTATTTCTCCTGAGAGAAGAGTGAGATTACAGTCGTAAATAAGACAGAACGGGTGTAAACTGTGTAAAAAGCGACTGATGCTCAGCGGGACGTCATGCTCTCTGAAGCCAGAGGCGGCGCTGCAGCAGGCGGAGGCTCGGGGACGGATAGAGCCGGAGTAGAGAGCGAGCAGCGCGGTGTGAGTGACTGGGACACCGCGGGGGGTCTCGGGGGGGAAACAGTGACAGGACTGTAGACAAACTGAGCTGGAACATCTCCAATCCTAAATCCCAAGGAGTTCAGCTGCTCAGTTCTACATGCTGATTAGAGTTTCACAATCAAATATAGATTAAAAACACGTGCATCTCATTAACATTTTACCGTTTCCATGACTACTGGTTCATTCATTTTACATTTATAACTGTTATATTATTTTCAGAATATTTTATTAAATTGTACACACTTTTTATACACGTCATCATATTTTATATCAGTGTTTTCTTTCTTTCTTTTTCTTTTGTCAACATTTCAGACTAATGACATTTCAGCAAGTGTAAACATACTGAATGTGCTTATATGTATCTTATATTTCCTGTAATAAAATACAATAAACTAATTATAAGATTAATAAAGCTGTTTTTATTATTTGAGTTTAATGAGTAAAAATTACTATAAATACATTTTATTTCTGTTATATTCAGTCTGTTGTGATCCAATAATAAGACATAAATAAACTCTATTGAACTGCACATGCGTAGTCTGTGTTATTCTTTTACTTTCATTTCATTTCATTCTTCAAGTTTGGTTATAAAATTTACCTGTTTGATTATATTTAAGATTATTATTAGGATAAGACTATTCAATACTTTATTTTATTTTATAAACAGGAAAATAGTAGACATTTTTTAAACAATTTTTTAAATACATCTTTATTTTTATTTATTTTTTTAGGTTGTTGGTATTGTTCCAGATCTTCAGTTCACAGAAACGATAAATGAATTAAAATAAAGTTCAAGATGTTTACATTTTTACATTTATCCCTAAAAAGACTTTAATGTTGAATCAGTATGTTTCTCTCTTCCCTTCTCTTTTTATCACATCGTGTCTACTACAACAGTTAAATTATCTGTTTTAGAACTTCACTGCAGCTTTACTTCAGTGTTTGTATATTTAACTTTATGCATTTATCATTTAATTATTATACAAAATTAAATGAATGATATAATCTAAATGTTTATATCATGTATTTTATTTGAACAAAACATGTCAAAACAATGTTGTATTATATTTTATATAGATTTTTTTATGCATGGTTGTCAACTTGCCATCTGCAATTATCATTAAAAACAATGCAAATGTTGATTTACACAAATAGCTTCACCCTTCATCCTTAAATTTAGTTTTTTACCCCCAGAATGAAACAACCCAGCATGGGTGAATTAGTTAAAAGGAGAAATCCCCCATGCTCTCTCCAACAAGCAGCCACTATAAGCTTTAAGCTTCTTGTGTTTAAATTGTTTGCCGCAAATTTTGTGTCTGTGTTTTGTTCTGCGTTTTCTATATTTTTTCCCCTTAAATATTCCTGAAAAATTGCTTTAAGGAGAGGAATGTGGAAGGGCAGATGGTGGTAGATTTTGCTAAAAGGATGGAAATGGCAGTGGTGAACACTTATTTTAAGAAGAAGGAGGATCATAGGGTGACGTGTAAGAGTGGAGGAAGGTGCACACAGGTGGACTATGTTCTGTGTAGGAGATGCAACCTGAAGCAGATTGGAGACTGTAAGGTGTTGGCAGGGGACAGTGTAGCTAGACAGCATCAGATGCATCAGTCTGTTGGATGGTTTTGGAAGTGATGGAGAAGAGGAGGAGAGTGAGGACTGAAAGAAGAATAAGATGGTGGCTCCATGGACTATGGTGTTTGTGGATGATATTGTGATTTGTGGTGAGAGTAGAGAGCAGGTGGAGAAGAGCCTGGAGAGGTGGAGGTGTGTGCTAGAGAGAAGGGGAATGAAAGTCAGTAGGAGTAAAACAGAGTACATGTGTGTGAATAAGAGGGAGGGCAGGGAGAAGGTTGCAGCGAGAAGAGGTGGAGAAGGTGGAGGAGTTCAGGTACCTGGGGTCAACAGTGTAAAGTAATGGAGAGTGTGTTAGAGAAGTGAAGAAAAGTGTGCAGGCAGGGTGGAGTGGGTGGAGAAGAGTGATAGCAGGAGTGATTTGTGATAGAAGAGTATCTGTGAGAGTGAAAGGGAAAGTTTATAGGACTGTGGTGGGACTGTTGTATGGATTAAAGACAGTGGCATTCTCTGTTCTTCTCTGTTCTGGCACTGAGAAGAAGAAGAAGACTGTCAGACTGGCCAGGAGATTCCACAAGTACTGAACATAATCCTTATCTAGACCCAAGTTCAAGTGAAGATGACAAAAGATGCTAAAGTAAAGAGTAGAGTACATAACCATTAGAATATACAGTAGATACATTTTTATTCTAGGTTTTAATGTTGATCAGTCACAACATGAAGTTATGGGAAAGAGTAGTGGAAGCCAGGCTGAGAGAAGAGGTGACCATCTGTGAGCAACAGTGTGGTTTAAAGTAAGAGCACTACGGACACAATATTTGCTGAGAAGAATGTTGATGGAGAAGTATAGAGAAGGTCAGAAGGAGTTGCATTGTGTGTTTGCGGATTCAGAGAAAGCGTATGACAGGGTGGAGAGAGGAGTTGTGGTATTGTATGAGGAAGTCAGGTGTGTCAGAAGTATGTGAGGGTGATGCAGCACATGTATGAGGACAGTGTGACAGCAGTGAAGTGTGAACGACACTGCTGTCACACTGTGAACTACACTGGTTTAAGGTGGAGGTTGGACTGCATCAAGGATCATCTATTAACAGGATGTACTGTAGGAGGTTTTGGAGACAAGGTGAGGGATGCTAGATTGAGATGGTTTGAACCTCCACAATTTCAAAAAATGACATTACAAATATAATGAATATGGTTATACAGTATGCATTAAATTTACATTTATACATTTTTATAATTGTATAATTTGTATACTATTTTTATATCTATATACAGGGAGTGCAGAATTATTAGGCAAGTTGTATTTTTGAGGATTAATTTCATTTGAGGATTTAATTTGAACAACAACCATGTTCTCAATGAACACAAAAAACTCATTAATATCAAAGCTGAATATTTCTGGAAGTAGTTTTTAGTTTTAGCTATTTTAGGGGGATATCTGTGTGTGCAGGTGACTATTACTGTGCATAATTATTAGGCAACTTAACAAAAAACAAATTTATACCCATTTCAATTATTTATTTTTACCAGTGAAACCAATATAACATCTCAACATTCACAAATATACATTTCTGACATTCAAAAACCAAACAAAAACAAATCAGTGACCAATATAGCCACCTTTCTTTGCAAGGACACTCAAAAGCCTGCCATCCATGGATTCTGTCAGTGTTTTGATCTGTTCACCATCAACATTGCGTGCAGCAGCAACCACAGCCTCCCAGACACTGTTCAGAGAGGTGTACTGTTTTCCCTCCTTGTAAATCGCACATTTGATGATGGACCACAGGTTCTCAATGGGGTTCAGATCAGGTGAACAAGGAGGCCATATCATTCGATTTTCTTCTTTTATACCCTTTCTTGCCAGCCACGCTGTGGAGTACTTGGACGTGTGTGATGGAGCATTGTCCTGCATGAAAATCATGTTTTTCTTGAAGGATGCAGACTTCTTCCTGTACCACTGCTTGAAGAAGGTGTCTTCCAGAAACTGGCAGTAGGACTGGGAGTTCAGCTTGACTCCATCCTCAACCCGAAAAGGCCCCACAAGCTCATCTTTGATGATACCAGCCCAAACCAGTACTCCACCTCCACCTTGCTGGCGTCTGAGTCGGACTGGAGCTCTCTGCCCTTTACCAATCCAGCCACGGGCCCATCCATCTGGCCCATCAAGATTCACTCTCATTTCATCAGTCCATAAAACCTTAGAAAAATCAGTCTTGAGATATTTCTTGGCCCAGTCTTGACGTTTCAGCTTGTGTGTCTTGTTCAGTGGTGGTCGACTTTCTGCCTTTCTTACCTTGGCCATGTCTCTGAGTATTGCACACCTTGTGCTTTTGGGCACTCCAGTGATGTTGCAGCTCTGAAATATGGCCAAACTGGTGGCAAGTGGCATCTTGGCAGCTGCACGCTTGACTTTTCTCAGTTCACGGGCAGTTATTTTGCGCCTTGGTTTTTCCACACGCTTCTTGCGACCCTGTTGACTATTTTGAATGAAACGCTTGATTGTTCGATGATCACGCTTCAGAAGCTTGGCTATTTTAAGACTGCTGCATCCCTCTGCAATATATCTCACTATTTTTGACTTTTCTGAGCCTGTCAAGTCCTTCTTTTGACCCATTTTGCCAAAGGAAAGGAAGTTGCCTAATAATTATGCACACCTGATATAGGGTGTTGATGTCATTAGACCACACCCCTTCTCATTACAGAGATGCACATCACCTAATATGCTTAATTGGTAGTAGGCTTTCCAGCCTATACAGCTTGGAGTAAGACAACATGCATAATGAGGATGATGTGGTCAAAATACTCATTTGCCTAATAATTCTGCACTCCCTGTATAGATATAAATATATATATATATATAATTTATTATATATAATAAATAATTATACTTCATTTGAATTTATTTGTCACAATTATAAAAAATGGGATCGCAGCAAGTATTAATATATAATATTACCTGTGATAAGAAACAGTAAACCGATGATAAGATGAATAAAGCTATTTTTAGACATATAAAAACATGTCGAGCTTCAAAGTCTTGTTTCAAAACTCAAATGAGTTTAACGAGTAAAAAACTCTTTAAATACGTTCATCTCTTTTATGATCCCAAAATAAGACCAAGTGTTCTGAGCCCACTGCTCTACTCCCTGTTCACCCACGACTGTGCTCCTCTGTATATCTCCAACATCTTCACCAAGTATGCAGATGACACCACTGTGGTCGGCCAGATCAGCAATGATGATGAATTGACCTACAGGGAAGAGATCCGAAGCCTGACAGCATGGTGTGCCACCAACAACCTGACCCTCAATGCCACGAAGACTAAAGAGCTCATCGTGAACTTTCATAAATCCAACAGCAGGTGACATTTCCCAGTCAACATCAATGGAACTGATGTAGAGCGAGTCTCCAGCTTTAAGTTCCTGGGAGTTTACATCTCTGAGGATCTGTCCTGGCACCAGAACACTTCAGCTCTGGTTAGGAAGGCTTAACAAAGCCTGTATACTGGAGAAGTCTCAAGAAAGCTCATCTGTCCTCAGGGATTTTAACAAATTTCTACTGCGGCATCAACAAGAGCATCCTGACCAACTCCATCACTGTATGGTACGGAGGCTCCACTGTGTGTGAATGCAAAGCCCTGCAAAGGCTGGCCAAAACCACCCAACTCATCACTGGCACCTAACTACCTGCCATTGAACACCTTCACCACAGTAGATGCCTGCACAGAGCTCACAACATTATCAAGGACTCTTCACATCCCAGTCACAAACTGTTTAACCTTCTTCCATCAAGAAGGAGATACAGGAACATATGCACCAGAACACCAGCAGGTTCAGGGACAGCTTTTTTCCATCCACCATCACACTACTGAAATCTACACTACACCGTTAGATCACTGCATAAACACTGTATATAACTTCTGTACAATTATACATACAATGTACATATTACATTACATATTGCCCTCTCTCCAGGACCTGGTATGCATGTACACACGTGTATAAAGGGTACAACAGGTAATAAAACAGATGAACGCTGCATCATTTGAAGCCCTGCATGTTTATTTCAGACGATGTGTTTACACCTGCAGTGTGTAGATGTAATGCAGACAGGTCTTACAGCACATGCAGGAGAGCAGGTGAATCCAGTGTAGCGTGTGGTGTGTCAGTGACGTGTCAGTGACGTGTCAGTGACGTGTCAGTGACGTGTCAGTGACGTGTCAGTGACGTGTCAGTGACGTGTCGGCATTAGTTTTTAGTGATGTATATGATTTTGTGTCTCTTGATCAGCTCGATGTCTTTCTCCAGCTGCTTCATTTCTGACTCCAGTCTTTCCTTTTTTTGTTTCTTAGAAATGATGTCCGTGAACAAAGACAGGCCTTGGTACTGATGATTGAGCTCATCCCAGTTCTTCTTCAGTCCCTGATACCCGCACACACACACACACACACACACACACACACAGGGCAGAGTTTATGTAAAACAGATGCATGTCTGGGTTACATCTTGAGGTGTGTGTGTTTGTGTACATGTGCATGTGTGTGAGCGTGTGATTGAGTGTGTGTTTGTGTGTGTGTGAGACTCACGTGCAGTATATCCTGTCGTTCCTCTTCAGAGAGCTGCATCATGGCTTCCTCCTTCCTCTTCTTCTTCACGTAGCGATCGTACTCCTCCTGCGCTCTCCTCAACTCCTCCTGCCTCTGTTTCAGGTACTCCGGGACTTTTCCGTAATCCTGACACCACACACACACACACACACACACACACACACACACACACACACATTTACTATGTACTGATAATACAATCCTTTATTCTGTTCCTTTACACCTTCCTCTCACTCACCATTCTCTTGATATACTTTGGGACGAGGCCTGAGTTCTCCAGCAGCTCCTTGTCTCCGTGTCTGGTGTGTACGGAAGCAGGTTCGGGTTTACGTGGAACTGCCTTTATGTTCTCCACTGCGTTCCTTCTCACAAAGTCTCGTTGGGCGTGTCCTCCGGCGAGCAGCTGCTCGGTTTTGGCCGGGATCGATGGCTTCCTGGGCCGGAAATCTCTGTACGAGAACGGCTTCTCTGAGAAGAACAGTGTGGTGATCATGATACTGTTTCAGGACTTTCATTACATCCTCATTATCATTAGTGTTTGTGTGTGTGTGTGTGTGTGTGTGTGTGTGTGTGTGTGTGTGTTGTGCAGCTTTACTGATCTCAGGTGACTCTTACTTTCAGGAAGTTTGGGTTCTTTGGAGTGTTTCTTCAGGAATTTATCTGGAGAAGACACTTCCACTTTAGCTGGACCCATGGTCCTGTGGGAGGCTTTGTTCAGCTTCTGCTCCTGTTTAACCTGCTCTCTGAACTGTGACATGTATCTGTATATAAACACATCAACATCAACATTATCATCATCATTATTATTAGAGGTCCATACCTTTAGTTTTTCCAGGTTGCGTCTGTTTTGCTGGAGCAATTAAAAGATCCCATGTCAATACGAGAGCGACCTCTAGTGGTGTTTGTTTTTATATTATCCGTATTATCTGTCATTTATAGCAGGGGTGGCCAACCCGCGGCTCTTTGGCTGGTTTCCCGCGGCTCTTACGTTCATATCGAAGTTTGTGTTTGTTTTTTTAATGTGCGTGTTCGCTTCGCTTGAGTTCAATACAGTATTTTTAAGACTTAAATGAGCTTGCCCCTACTGGGAAACTTTGCGGTATATCAGACCTTGGCAAACTACGGCCCGTGGGCCACATCCAGCCCTTTGTACGTCCCTGTCCGGCCCGCGTGAGGCCAATCATAAATTACAGGGATGCACCGAAAATTTTCGGCCAAAATACCTAAATCACCGAAACAACACTGCAGAAACACAATTGTAATGACGCAATAAAAAAGCGCAGCAGCACACGGTTATCTGGATAAGAGCAACATGTCTGCGGTGTGCGGAGAGCGATTTGCAAAACATGCAATGCTGAATTTTCAAGAGGGGGTGTATCTGCAAAAAGTTTCTCCAAGTCGGGTTTAATTTATCACCTGAAATCCAAACATCCCGATTTCCATTCTAAATATGAGAAGAACGCGGAGCAGAAAAGTAGTCAATCCGAGCATGCGCACTCCGTCTGTAGAGGACGCTTTTAAAAAGGCAGGAAAGTTTTCCAGTGATGTGCCGAGGCAAAAGACAAAACACAAAAAATTATATATTTCATTGACTTTTTAAATTGAATTTTTATTTCGGTGCATCCCTAAAATATTATCGTTGGTGTGACCCTCTGACACAATTCAGGTTTCTCATGTGGCCCCTTGTAAAAAATTAATTGCCCCCTGCAGTATATTCATCTCACGCACATGCGCATTTGACGAAAATACCGTATTGAACTCAAGCGAAGTGAACACGCAGATAAAAAAACACAAAGTCTGTGTTTTTTACCCTGAAACACGTGAAATCAAAGCATCGATCTGTTCTGACTGACACACGTGTGAAAGAATTGCTTCGAGTGGCAACAACGGAATACGAGGCAGATTTGAAGGGGATTGTTCAAGGCAAAGATGCCAAAAGTCCACTAAGTAACATGCATAGTAAAGAAAAACGCTATTGTAAATTATTATATTTTTGTTTGTGGACTTGGTTAAACAGAGTTTGTGTGTGTGAGACAGTGCAGTGTTCATTGTTGAAAATGACTGTCCTGTGATCTTAGAACTGTAGGAGTCCATTTCTGTCATTATGTTGGTGTGTGACATTTACAATAAATCTGAGCAGAGGTGTGTGTGTGTGTGTGTGTGTGTGTGTGTGTGTGTGTGTGTGTGTGTGTGTGTAAGAGGAAGGGATGGGTGATGTTCATGTGTGCCCATGTGTATGATGTGGCTCTTTGCGGTAACACAGTCAAAAATGTGACTCTTGGTCTCTGACTGGTTGACCACCCCTGATTTATATAATTATATTTATTATTATAATTAATATATTTATATTTATTCCATTACACACATTTTCATGATTAAGTAATATTAAGGCCTTTTTACAGAAGTGAAAATTATAACCACATCTTCATCATCATTTTCACCTTTCAGTTTTTATAGAATGTAAGAAATTGTTTAACCAGTTGTGTGTGTGTGTGTGTGTGTGTGTGTGTGTGTGTGTGTGTGTGTGTGTGTGTGTGTACAGTATTGATTTTGTTAGTTTAAATGAGATTTATGGAAGGATTCTCCAGTGTCAGGAACAGGAACACGCTCTCTCTGGAGTGTAAATGGACTCTTACCTGGGAGCTTTTTCACTCTTCACCTCCTCTCTGGGAATCAGGTGATAAAAGTTCTCAGGAGGATGCATTACACTCGAGATTGTAGCTTTCATAGGAAACAAACACAACCAAACTCCTCAGAACATCTAAATCAATCGGATGGACGCTTTTATACGTACAGCGATACAACGTGTTTTGTTTATCACGCGAACGGTTGCTTAGCAACAGCTCCGCCTACTGCACGTGTTCGACACGCAGACATTTTTTATTTTGTTTTATCAAAAAACAAACCCATTTTAAAAACACAAAACAACGGCACGAAATGTATTTATTATATTACTATTGTTATAAAATATATGAATATGTATATACTGTAGCTACATAGAAATCCGCTGTTTGCGTGAACTTCCTCTAACACGTGGCCATTTTTCTGATGCCGTGTACCACGTGACAGAGTTTACGTAACGCACATGGAGTGTGCACGCGCTGAAAGTAAATAATGTATATTCACGGAAATCATTAATTATTTCACTGATATTAAATATTTGTGGAGAAAGTGTGTATTGTTTGTTTATTTACATAAACGTATCTATTCATCCGCTCTGTGTGCGTGAACTTCCGGTAACACGTACTAGTTCACGTAGCGCGTGCGATTATTACGTAATGTACGTACAAAACGGTTTTGTTTGATTGTTTATTTCCTACTTATATACTTATTAAAAACATAAAACCTCCCTGTGTGTGTGTGTGTGTGTGTGTGTGTGTGTGTGTGTGTGTAACAGCTTATCTTGGTTCTTAGTGATGTCATTAATCTTTTACAGGTGGTCGATTTGGTTGTAAGTAGAGTAGGTTATATGTACAGTACTGTGAAATGATGTTATAAAAATCTTTAAGTAGTATTTGTTCATTTTATGCCATTTGTATAATCTCTACACCATTTTAATTCACGGATTTTTTCTTTATCTTTCTAAATCGCGGAGATGGTAGTGCTGCCGGAAGCTGGTGCGCACTGTCGTACGCCGCGGCTTGTGGTCGTAAAGTCGAATGGTCGTAAAGTCGAATGGTCGTATGTTGCCTGTATTTAGATTTATTATAAGTGCATTTATAATCGGCATTTTTAATATTGTGTTGATATTAAATACACTGATATCGTTTGTGTGCTGAAATAAAGTATTGGCACCCCTGCTGAACATAAATAAAAGTAAATATATATATATTGAATGTGTGTACCAGTGAAAGTATTAATGGAATATATATGGTAGTAATCTGGTTTACTGTGTTCAGCACATTTCTTTCTTCCCCCCATATTATGACTGTAATATTCCCACTTCATTGAGTTGATCTGCCAAAACAGGGGGAAATGTGTTCAAATATATCAGTATTAAAAGGTGTAATGTAAAATGTTAAATATTATAACTACAGTGCTTTTTTAGGTAATAAACACCCAAAACACACCAAGTTTCCAGCAGGTGTAACTGTTTTTACAGCTACTATCAAATTACCTACAGCTCCTACAACCTTTATATAGATCTTTATGGAAATCTTTAAAAGCCTTAACTGGAGCCTAATCTACTTTAAATCCCCAACTAATCACTAATGCCACTGAAACATCATTTTGTCCTCCTGAGATCTTTTCCCTAAAAATAAATTAATACATAAATAACAACAAACAGTTGTTTATTGTTCAAAATAAACAAAACTGATGTACCATCCAATCTTCAGTTAATCTGCTCGCTCATTCTTGTCTATGATAGCATCATATTTGTGTACAAAGATGTTTCAGTAAAGTAACGTTCTCCTTATGGGTCCTCCCACAGCTGGAAAGACGTCAGTGGGACAGATTTTGTCCCACAGATTCAGGAAGCATGTATTTGATATAGATAATTTAAGATTAGATTAGATTAGATTAGATTAAACCTTATTGTCATTGCACAAGTTACGGTATGAGTATAAACGATATAAGTATAAATAAACTGTAGACGGACAGGTGATTATATACAATGCAGGAGATCTTGTATACAGTGTTTATCAGAAGGTTATATACATATGCAAAATGATAGAGTGCAAAAAAGAAGACTATTATATACAGTGATGTTTTCCTGAGACAGCGTTTCCTGTAAATGTCTTCAGTCTTTGGGAGTGAAGTTTGGCAGTTCTCACCACCCTCTGATCTGACACAGAGCAGTGTCCATACCAGACTGTAATACAGCCAGAGGTGGCAAAAGTACACACATCCATTACTTAAGTAGAAGTACAGATACTCATGTTTTAAAATACTCGGGTAAAAGTTGAAGTACTGATTATACCTTTTTACTCAAGTGAAAGTAAAGAAGTCTTAGCTCTGACATGTAGTTAAGTAAAAAGTAGTTATTACTTCTACCTGTTTTAGCTGTTAACTGGACCTCACATCATATTAATGATAGATAGATAGATAGATAGATAGATAGATAGATAGATAGATAGATAGATAGATAGATAGTACAGGTACACAGCAACGAAATTCAGTTTGGCATAGCAATAGTGCAGATAAATATGTATCATATGTACAGCATGTGATATGTATGTAATCATATGTACAGTGATTAAATATAAAGGCTATAACAGTGCAGAGACGTGTGGACATCATTAAGAGTCTTTGCTATGTTTCCACACGGACAGTTAATGAGGTGATACCAGAGAAACTGCTCGTCAAGAAGTCAAGAAGCTTTTATATATATTTATATATAAATCATAGACATTTTACAAATTTGAATGATGTATTGTTTTTATCTGTACGATCAATAAAGACAGTAATTTATGTTCGTGTCGCCATTATGAGGAAAAAACCCACAAAACGCCACCTAGAGGATTAATTGTGTAAAACATGGCGGATTTGATGTTTGATTTGAGACTTGGCGCAGAAAAAAAACAAAATTTTACTGATTAAAAATATTTTTCGGTGGGTTTTATTTATTTATTTTTATATCTAAGAAAAGAAGCTTTTTCAGAGCTCTCAGGAAGAAGAGACACTAGTGAGCCTTTTGGACCAGACTGAAGCTTCTAATGATGATGTTTTGGAAAAGTGAAGCTGGAACAAGTTTATTAATGAGGATAAACAAACTGTGTGCAACCTTTCCTCTTCTGGACGTGCAGGCTTGATCTCACTTGACTTGGACACCATGTGGAACATCTAAATGTTGACACTTAAGAAGGCACTATTCACAGAATAAAGGTGAACAGAATTGTAGGTCACGGTGCTGAAGTCTCTATGAGGGAGGTCTTTAGACTACTGAATCTGTCCACTATCACCAAACTGTACCTCTTCCTTTCTTTTTTCACACCATGTCAACAAAATAAGAAGGTGTGAAAACGGTCCACCCGGTAGCAGAATGTACATACTGTATATAGTTGGTATGAAATGTTTCTACTGTTTCGAGCAGCTAGTGTGTGGTCAATCATTATGCTTCAAATTGATGCCACCTTGTCTGTCTAAGTATTTTTACCCCCTCCACCCTTGTGCCATGGTTTAAATCATGCACAGTTCTAATCAGATGATTAACAATGAAAGAGGAGCTACAAAGTGGCCATGGCCAGAGTTCAGTTCAGTCATTTATTCTTACTCCCATTTCTCTTAAATGTGCAGTTTCATGAACTGAGGCTGCAGTTTGAACTTCTGCTAAGGATGATAAGATAGTCTCTGGTGTAGGTGTGCTTCCTGAGACAAAAAGTGGCATAATGTCAGTACGCTGTAAAGCTGCATGCTTGCCAGCTTCGCCTGTTGCTATATTACCCTTAGTAACAAAAGAGCTGTCTGATTTGTGATACAAACACCCTTAACAATGACAAGTTAGTAACGTTATAGCATTTAACAGCTCAGAAATGGTTTGCCCATGTGTTACAGGTGAGTCATCTGCTTTATGAAACACACACCGTGCCCCTGTGCCCAGATTAGACTATATGGATAGCACAGGGTTCACCATCTGGCACTGTTGTTAATTCTGATGCACAGGAGATCACATCATATCCTGTTTTATAAAACATGAGTAATTACACATGCTGGACTTGTCTAAAGCATGTGGGTGGAGTACAAAGTTGTTAAATGACCCAAATGTGCAAACTTTGTTGTTAACACACAAGTATACTCTATATTACCACAGGTTTGTGGACACCTGGTCATATGTATGGCATGTGCTTTTTGAGCATTGCATTCCACATTTTGTCCCAGTTTGCTTTTATAATTCCCTCCACTCTTCTGGGAAGATGTGTTAGTAAAGTCAAGTACTGATGTAGGTGAGGAGACCCAACGGTGTTCAATAGGGTTGAGGTCAGAGCTCTATAGCAGGAGATCTTCTACTTCAAACAGTGAAAAGCAGATCTACATGGAGCTGGCTTTGTGCACAGGGGTATGATCAAACTCTTGATGTCACCCAGATGAGGATGGGTTCCCCTTTTGAGTCTGGTTCCTCTCAAGGTTTCTTCCTCATAACATCTAAGGGAGTTTTTCCTTGCCACAGTCGCCACGGCTTGCTCATCAGGGACAAATTCACACCATTCACCTTAACTGTTGATTTGTGTAAAGCTGCTTTGAGACAATGTCTGTTGTGAAAAGCGCTATACAAATAAACTTGACTTGACTTGACAGGGGTATTGTCATGCTGGAACTGGTTTGGGTCTCCTAGTTCAACTGAAGGAACAATTTCATGCTACTGAATCCAAAAACTCTGTACATTTGTGTCTTAAGCTTTGCGATAACAGTTTGGGAAAGAACCACATATGGCTGGAAAAGTCCGGTGTCCCAATACTTTTGTCCATATAGTGTACTTTATCATTGTTTCACATATTAACCATAAATGATCACATTTAAACTCTAAAATTACACTTTAATGTTTTTAACCAAACAAATTTAAATAATCACATAAACACTGAGATAAACATTTTATATCAGTAATCATGCTGTTTTTATGCTCAAACTCCATCACAAATCACACATGATAAGAAAACATTTAATTAACAGTACACATCCAGTGTTCTTTTACATTCAGCAGCTTAACAAACGGAAACTCTTTCACAGGGGACACGATTATTTATGAGCATTACAGAAACATTGTGGCAACATCATATTTAACATTATGTTGTAGAATATTACCTATTTAATACTGATTTATATTGTATTTTATATGGTTTTTTTTTAAGAACTGTTTATAATGTGAGACATGAAGCGGGTCTCTGACTTTCACTTCCATACTGAGACACATTTTATTTATTATTTGCATTGCTCTATAAATATACAGTACAGACCAAAAGTTTGGACACACCTTCTCATTCAAAGAGTTTTCTTTATTTTCATGACTATGAAACTTGTAGAGTCACACTGAAGGCATCAAGGGCTATTTGACCAAGAAGGAGAGTGATGGGGTGCTGCGCCAGATGACCTGGCCTCCACAGTCACCGGACCTGAACCCAATCGAGATGGTTTAGGGGTGAGCTGGACCGCAGAGTGAAGGCAAAAGGGCCAACAAGTGCCAAGCATCTCTCGGGGAACTCCTTCAAGACTGTTGGAAGACCATTTCAGGTGACTACCTCTTGAAGCTCATCAAGAGAATGCCAAGAGTGTGCAAAGCAGTAATCAAAGCAAAAGGTGGCTACTTTGAAGAACTTACAATATGACATTTTTCAGTTGTTTCACACTTTTTTGTTATGTATATAATTCCATATATAATTCCACATGTGTTCATTCATAGTTTTGATGCCTTCAGTGTCAATCTACAATTTTCATAGTCATGAAAATAAAGAAAACTCTTAGAATGAGAAGGTGTGTCCAAACTTTTGGTCTGTACTGTATGCTAAAATTTTTGGATAAGAGTGAGATCTTTTTCTTGGAAGAAGTCTAGATGATGTTATAGATCATATTATATGTCAAAGCCTTGAAAGAACAAGTCAGAGAAGAGATCTGTTTTTGAGAGTTTTGAGATTATTAGTTGTCAGACTGTTTCTGACAATTCTACTGCTAATAATGATAACTATAATTTCAAATATATGTTTGATTTACAGTTTAACACCATGTAGATGTAAATTCGTCATGATTTTGTGATTGTGGTATCAGAGTGTGTACAATGTTTGGTGTTGGCACCAGTAGATGGCAGTCTATAACAGCACCTGACTAATTCCTGTGTACAAATAAAAGATTATAATGCTTTATAAACCCTCACAGTGTAATATAGAGAGGAAAACACTTTCCTCACACCTCCAGGTAAATCTGTTCCCTCTGTGTGGTCAGTGGAAATGAGCTGATAAAACATGGACACAGGTCCAGTAATGATGTGGTATTTTAATCATCACCAGGTGGAATATACTGAGAGAAAACTCTTTTTTTCCGGGGGTTTGAGTGTCACCTGTTTCCTCTGTTTCACAATTATTAAAGCATATCAATGAACCTTGCAGAGTTCAGAGTGGAAAAAAGATCAGTTATTTTCAACACTATTATAATCATAATGTATTCATCATTATCATCATCATCATTGCTGTTGCATTTCAAAGCCATTTTAGTTGTAATATTTGTAGGACGCCTTCTTTTCCATCACTAGCAGGTAACCCAGTCCTCCCTGTGATCTAGTGTGAAAGAATGAAGTTTGAATGAATCTTGCTGAATAAAATAAATAAATAAATAAAATAAAATAATTACACACTGATGTGCAGTGCAATAAAATGTATGTCTTATTATGTAATTATAAGTATTTTTGTATTTTGTTTTTATGTCAAAAAGCATTATTCATCTTATCATTGTTTACTGTTTCTTATTACAGAACATATTAAATGTATATACTCATATTCAATATATTAATATTTATTGAATATAAGAATATATTCATATACTCATTCAATATATGAGGGGGGGAATGACGTCACAGGGAGACACTTCCGGGAGCGAGAAAGGGGCGGGGCAAGGTGTGTCATAAATATCTGTATCTATATTTAGGGAAGAGCATTTGACTGCTGTTCATTTGCAAATTTGCGAGGTGTGAGAGTAATGAATCGATTCAGCAAGAAATCTCAACACAGCAGAAATCTGCCATCTAAGGAGGTTCCTCAAAGGAAGTACTCGCAGAAGCAGTTGGAGCATGCAGTAACTGAAAAGAATGAATTGAAGAAGTTGGAAGAACTGGAAGCGGGGAATAATGCACACCAGCAGAACATCACCAAGCTCCGGTCTTGTGATACAGAACCAACGGAGACTGGAGAGCATAAGACAGAGATGTGGACAAGAGACCTAGAGCAAATGAAGGAATGTATTGCTGATCTGGAGGCCACTATTAAGAAGAATAAATGGGAGCAGGAAAGAGAGAAGGCCATGAAGGAGAAGGAATCTGCAAGTGAGAAGATTTTCTCCTATATCATGGCTAATGGGACTGAGTGTGAGAAAGAACGGAAGAAGCCGATAGAAGACGAAAAGCATCTGAAGAAAACTGCACAGCAGGTAACCGACTCAACTTCAGCACTAGGACATCAAAAACTGGACTCACAGCCCCAGACCACCAAAAAACTCCAGAAAAAAATGAAATACTGTATAAATAAGAACGACACTGCAAAACTCCAGAGAGATAAAGTGATTAAGGGCCAAGAACAACTGGAAAAACCAGTGGCTACTCCTAAAGGGGTTAAAATGCTGAATTTGGAGCTCAGTGAGTTTCTGGCAATCTATGAGGACACAAAAAAAAACCAGGAGGATATGAAAAAAAGGGGCATAACAGCTAAATATAAAGTGAAGCAACTTGTAAGGTTATTTGGCAATTTGACCCCAGTGCTCCAAAAAAGGGAGGTTGGTCAGCACATAGACTTTAGGAACGCCTTCCAGCACCTGAGCACCGTTGAGCTCGAGAATGCCATGAAAATACTTGACGAACAGGAGGCGGCAGGTTGGAGCATACAATATGCAGCGCCGTGAGTTTAGATTCAACCTGTGAGCGAAATATCCAGGAACAAGAGAGGGCCAAGCTAAATTATCTTTAAGAAGAACAGCAGCAACTGCTTGGACAAATCCCTGGAGAACAAGTGTTCATGTGGCAAAAGTAAAAAAAAAAAAAACACCTACATGCTTATAATACAGGAGTAGTGTCAAAAATCTGGTGTGTGTGTGTGTGTGTGTGTGTGTGTGTGTGTGTGTGTGTGTGTGTGCTCTAAATCACTTTTCTCAACTGGAGAATGGTGTTGAAAAAGTCCAAATGATAAAAGTGAATAATACGACAATGTAAATTATTGTAAAAAGAAAAGAAAAAGAATACCTGTAGTAGCACTTATAATAATAATAATACCTACAAATATCTATACGTTTAACAGTCTTTCATTTATTAAACACCAGAAATGTGCAGTCAGCAGTCTTTGTGTGATGACACAAAAAGCTAGTCAGTGTTCTACAATATTCAAACCCAGCAGTGGAGTGGGAGCTCAGTAGATAAGGTGCTGGGATACTGTTCGGAAGGTCAGGGGGTTCAAGCCCTGGTATCGCCAAGCTGCCATTCATGGGCCCTTGAGCAAGGCCCTTAACCCTCTGTGCTCCAGGGGTGCTGTATCATGCCTCTCCTTCTGAAGAAGTTAGGATATGTGATGAAAAGAATTTCACTGTGTTGTAATGTGTATGTGAAAAATAAAGGCTTCAGACTTAAACTAGACAAACTTTCATTATCTAACCGAATGAAGACACTTCCAGAGATGCAGCAGAAACAAAATGTAAACCTACTCCGAATCGTACTTCATTCAAAAAACACCACTGCTTATAGAAACAAACGTTACAGTTACATAGAAGAGCTGCATTTCTATTTGAGGAGCACTCATTTAAAATATGTATGTACTGTATGTGTATGTGTATATATATATATATATATATAAATAAACCTTCTACGTCAAATACATTTTCCATGTGTAAGTGCTTTAAATTGTTAGTAACGTTGATAATGGGTAAAAATGTATATTGTCCTATTTTAAATTATTCGGTCTTCCAAGTAAATGACTACTACTCTACATACAAGAGGAAGAGGTCACTTGTCTTTTAGTACAAGAAGTGACACTGTCCAGTTCATACAGAGAATCAGATTTGTAGCTTTTCAATGTGTGGTTCAATGTCAGACCCTTTTAATGAGGGATTTAAATCCCAACAATGCTTGAGTGTCTTATCATCCACCACCTTCTAGAAGGCAGACAGAAGAAATCCTGAACTCTGGTTTTACAGCTTCGTTTTATAATCTTCAAGCTTTATAGAAGAATGACACATGCAAATTGACTTTTCAAGAATTCTCTATCCTGTAAAAAAGTGAAACAGTTTCTGCTCCTCTCACTGTATCTCATATCTCAGTGAGGGCATTTGGAAACACAGTTGAAGTAAAAACAAAGCAGAAACAGTAACAGATTAATTTTCCCGCTACAATTCCCTCTTTTTATTTTTAAAACACCACAAACATTAAATAGAAATGTATCTTCTGTATATTCTTGAAGCTTTTTTGCTTTTGCACAAAACACTTCCATGTTTTTACCCAATTTGGTTCAAACAAACACTTTATTTGTTGTACTTGAGGGATAGAGAATATAAAACTGTGGGAGCATGTTTGAGTCAGAATGTGTCACTGTTTCTCATTTGTAAGTTTATTGATTGGTTGGTAAAAAGACACCTCCAGACACCATATAAAGCTGGATCACATCTAGAGAAGAGCAACAGAGATTCTGTAGATGCATGTATTGGACTGATGATGGAGAAAACAAAAGAGAGGGAAGATAAAGCTTTTGAGGTACAGGTGGTGCAAGGGCTAAATTGGCTTCAGTGAAAAATTACGGATAACAGAATCACTCTGAAGAAGAGAAGAGTAACCCGGGGCATGAGCGAGATCATTGGACGAGAGACAGACAGCGACTGGAGGAACGTGTTGCCCAGCTGGATGCCATTTTTGAATTTGATTGTATTAATTCTCTCCTGATGGCCAATTTTATTCCTGAACATAAGAACCAGAGGCAGGGAAAAGATTAATCAGGACATCAAAGCCAAATAGAATGACAAGCCTTTACATGACTAATGAATTAGTCTTTGAGGAGCCAAAGATACATTTATGATGGAAGAAATATGTGGATGGAAACCCAATGGAGAAAACTGTACATCTGTTCAGCAATTTAACTTCAGCACTAGAAAATAAGAAAACAAAGTAAAAAAGGGAGTTCAAGGTGGACATGGAGTTGTGAAAATGCCTCGTAACACCAGATCACCACCGAGCTCCAGGCTTCCTCAAAAGGTCATTAGGAACAGAAAATGCCAGCACAGGAGATCAATATATCAGTGATTTCTACTCCATCATTTCTCAGCCTTTGCAGTGAGAGTCTTGATAAAATAATGTGTATTTAGTATAAAACTAATGCGAGGTGTGAGCAGAATGAAGTCTCACAGCAGGTGTTTTTTTTTAATAATTTAATTTTTTAAAGATTTCCATTATAACATCTCATACCACAACGTTTGTGCTTCATACACATATAAAAAGTTACAAATAAAAAAGGCAGCAATCATCACACTCTGTATATAGAGAGAAATAATTTGATCACATTTCTAAAAGACCAAACAACAAGCCGTATGTGGTTCTTCCTCAGATTATTACCACAAAGTAAGAAGTACATTATTGTATTGGACGCCTTTAGACATGGTAGCGTTAGATTTTTCCTTCACTTGAACTAGAAGACCCAAACCTGTTCCAGCATGACAATGCCATCGCCAAGAAGATCTGCTATACATGAGTTGGAGTGGAAGATCTCCTGCTATAGAGCTCTGACTTCAACCATACTGAACACCTTTGGGATGAATGTGAACGCTGACCACACCCCAGGTCTCCTCATCTCATCTACATCACTACCTGGCTGAATGAGAACAAATCTCCACAGGCACACCTTAAAATCTAGTGGAACATCTTCTCAGAGGAGGATGTGGAATAGGATGTCCAAAAAACATAAAAACCTTTTCTTTTGTACAGTTAACGCTGGTGCTGTTGTCATTAAACATGATTTTTCATTTGTCAACACTGACACATCTGGGCACTTAAATGATTAAATTTCATTAAGCTAAAATGTTTTACATGCATCTTTTCTGCGATCTCTCTTACCTTTTTATACATTTCATAGCACCATCGGTAATGCCTGGTTGGTCTGACTGCTTTGGGTTTTGGCTCGACGTTGAGGTGATCAGACAAAGTGCTCATAACCCTTCTGTGATTATTCCACATATAGATTTTGCATAAACTACAAGAAACCAAAGACTTTAAACTAGAACTTAATAAAAAAAAATCTTACAATATCCTGGTATGAACACCTCACAGTTATTGTTTCAACCATCTAGTTTCCTCTGTATCTTCCTGCATTGAAGAGTAAGTGGAATCATACCTACTGTAGATGGTGTAAGTCTGTGAGGGAACGGGGGCTGGGCAATAGTCCTTACAATATTATTTATTTTCTAAAAAGTTATTTCATATTTGATCACACCTAAGACATATGATGATCTGACTTGAGTATCTCCAGACTGCAGTGTGGATTCTCCAGTCCAGCAGAAAGCAGCTTCACTCCTGAATCCAGCAGTTCATTATATCTGAGGTCCAGTTCTCTCAGTTTGGACGAGTTTGAGTTGAGAACTGAGGACAGAACTGTACAACTTTCATCTGTGAGATTACACCTACACAACCTAGAAGAGAATAATTGACAATATGTTAAACAATATAAATTGCAGTGGTGTGAAAAAGTGATTTCTTATTTTTTTGCACGTTTGTCACACTTTAATGTTTCAGATCAAACCCAAAGCTTTAGAAATGTCTTTATAACCTTCTCCAGACTGATAGATCTCAATTACATTCATTCTCATTTGTTTCTGAATTTCTTTGGATCTCGGCATGATGTCTATCTTTTGAGGATCTTTTGATCTACTTCACTTTATCAGGCAGGTCCTATTTAAGAGATTTCTTGATGGTGAACAGGTGTGGCAGTAATCAGGCCTGAGTGTGGTGAGAGAAATTTAACTCAGGTGTGATAAACCACAGTTTTAACACTTTTTCACACAGGGCCAAGTAGTTTTGTTTTTGTTTTCACTCAATAATAGAAAAGACCTCCATATAAAAACTGCATGTTGTGTTCACTTTTGTTATTTTTTTACTAATATTTAAATTAGTTTGATGATCTGAAACATTAAAGTGTGAAAAACATGCAAACAAATAAGAAATCAGGAAGGGGGCAAAGACTTTTTCACACCACTGTATACCAAGGTCAGTGTAAATAGTGGATTGTGATTGGCTGGAAGCTCAGGTGTAAGTTCAGACACAGTAGTTTTGTGCTCAGTTGAATCAGTGATCTAAATGAATGTGCTGCTGATGAACATCTGTAACCACAGTTATATCCAGTCCCAGATCCATATAAGGTCAGCTTAGAGACAGCTATTGTAGACGTTTCCTGATGAATTTACTGAGCTCACTTTGTGTGTGTTGCAACTTATATTGTAAATACTGTGATTTTGAACATCATTAAATAAAATGTAATCCTACAGCATTTTTACGTCTGTGTGCGATTTATTTTTGTGGATTTTCCTCTTTAGGCAGTTTTACACTGCAAACATCAATTATAGCTTTACCTTGTCAATGCTGATAAGTGACCATGGAACAACACACTCTGCTTCACATCTTGCACTAAAATCCTGTAAAGCTGACCAAAACCTTTATATCCTTACACTTGAAAATTACTAATACATTCTGGACTTTTGGATTCCTGTGATTTTGTAGTGTTTTTTTAAGCCCTAGAGTCTTAGGTTTGCGAGAGAGAGAGAGAGAGAGAGAGAGAGAGAGAGAGAAAAAGAGAGAGAAAGAGAAAGAAAGAAAGAAAGAGAGCGTTAAACCAACCTCAGTATCTCCAGTGTACAGTGTGGATTCTGCAGTCCAGCAGAGAGCAGCTTCACTCCTGAATCTTGCAGTTTATTTTCACTCAAGTCCAGTTCTTTTAAACCGGTCGAGTTTGTGCTTAAAACTGATGACAAAACCGTACAGCTTTTCTCCGTCAGATTGCACAGACACAGCCTGAAAGAGAAAAAAGGAAATTTGGACTCATCAGACCAAATGACAGTTTTCCACAGATCTAATGTCCATCCCTTATGTTTCTTGGCCTAAGCAAGTCTTTGCTTGTTCATCTAAAATGATGGTTTCTTTGCTGCAACTCCACAAGAAGGCCTGAGTCATGCAGTCTCCTCTGAACAGTAGATGTTGAAATATGTCCACTATTTAAACTCCAGGATGCATTTATGTAAATCTAAGAATGCTAATGCTAATAAACTCTGCAGCAGAGGTAGCTCTTGCTCTTTTTCTCTCCTCGTGAATACCTGTTTCATCAGTGTTTGATGGTTTTGGAGACTGCACTTTGGGAAACATTTAAAGTTTTTTTAAGATCTTTCCGATTGTCTGACTTTTATTTCTTACCAAAATAAAGATTGTACATTAGTTGTAGTAGCACTTGACTCTGCACTCACACTTTCCAAGACAAGTGATGGTCTGAAACCCATTAATCAGGCAAAATAAAAAGTCACAAATTAACTATTGACAAGGCACACCTCAAGTCAAGTCAAGAGGCTTTTATTGTCATTTCTACTATACACAGTGGTACACAATACACAGTGAAAACGAGACAACGTTCCTCCAGAACCCTGGTGCTACACTAAACATCAACAAGCTACAACATCGAGTGCAAACAGTGCAGACAAAAAACAATACAGACAGACAGTTCAGACAGAAAACACAAAACAACACAAGACAAGACACAAAACCCAAGATAGCGCCGACTAGTAAACCTACTGTATACTCTAAATATACAGTACTGTGCGAGGAGAAATGTAAAAACTATACCCAAGAGTGCATATAAACAGACACAGTGTAGTGCAAAAAACAGCAGCAGTCAAGAGGTGAAAAAGACAGCGTGTAAATTAAAAACCATTCCAGGTGACCACCTTGTGAATCTGATGAGAGAACACCATGGGTTTGCCAAGCTGACATCAAATTTAAATGGAGCTACTTCGGACAATCAAAAATACAGAACATATTCTGGGTTGTTTAACATTTTTTTGTTTACTGCGTAATTCCATACTTGTTTTTAACAGTGTTAATGTAATCAGTATTTCATTATTAATGTACAATGTTGACAATAATTTAAATAAAGGTAAAAAAACAGACGTATTCAAACTTAATATAACTATAAAACTTATATATAAATAAAATCTGACCTCAGTATCTCCAGTGTACAGTGAGGATTCTGCAGTCCAACAGAGAGCAGCTTCACTCCTGAATCCTGCAGGTTATTCTCACCCAGGTCCAGTTCTCTCAAATGGGAGGAGTTTGAGCTGAGAACTGAGGACAAACCTGTACAACTTTTACTGTTGAGAAAACACCAACGCAGCCTGGGAATGAAATAAAGACTTCAGAACACTGACTGTAGAATAATAGTCAGTTCTAAGGAAACACAAAACAACAAATTTATTCTTAAACTACTGTAGGGTATTCCACATTTTGCAGAGTTCTGTGAGCATCTGTCACGATGGGAAAGCATGGACAGAGGCAATCGTAGAAAATTCACCGGTTAATAAAATCAGAGCAAACAAATCTAAATTCAGGCTGAATCGAGGACAATAAACAGGACAGGTTCAGGCAATCTAACTGAAAACTCCAGGCTTTGGCTAAAACTAAATAAGAGGTGGAATAAGATCAAAAGGGCAATCACAGTATGTTAGTATTAAGATTGGCCTCTCTAAACACACTGTCTTATGTCTGTTATCTGAAAGAATAATGTCTCAATCAATTGAATAAGAACATGAGCACCATTCTGTGTGCTGTGTGTTTCTTTCCTGATCAGAAAAGACACCACGAGCATCGAAGATCGCATGGGAAACATCTTCAAGAACAGTTTTTCTGTTCGGTAATTTAAAAAAATCTAACACAGTATAAAAAGGTTTGGCATCATCAGGAGATCAAAGACAAAAACTGAGCATATATTTGGTCCTTTATAAATTAACTCAAGTCCTTCATACATAGTCTGAGAATGGGGAGTGGGTTATGGAGGGGTTAACTGAGCTAAATTAAACAGGTGTGCTAAATTAGCAACTAGGTCAATGAGTGTTATAGTGTGTGGGAAGTCCATGGTCGCCATGTTTAAAGGCTGTAGTGTTTGGTTTAAATAATTCTTGTATTTAAAATACAATTCATTAATTAAATACTTATTTTTTTTGTTTTTAACTAGAACAGTACCGATTTAAATAAACAAAACAAAACATGTCTGATTTTACCTCAGTATCTCCAGTGTACAGTGTGGATTCTGCAGTCCAGCACAGAGAACGTTCACTCCTGAATCCTGCAGAGTGTAATTCTGACTGAGGTCCAGTTCTCTCAGATTGGAGGTGTTTGAGCTGAAAACCGAGGAAAGAGCTTTACAGCTTTCCTGTGTGATATTACACCTGCACAGTCTGGAGAAATGATGATATATTAGAACACAGACATCCAAAAATACATAAAAGTCACTATTAGATTCTAAGGAAAGTTATTTCTCGGTCCTCTCCACTACACCTGATGCCTATGATGCTATAGAGTATAAAGTGTAGTTTCTTCAGCTGTGATTTGCTAGAAAACAGTGACTCCACAGGATTAGATATATAAATACCGTAATTTCCTGACTATAAAGCTCACATATATAAGCCGCACCCACTGAATTTTACAAATATTTTATTTTTAACATAAATAAGCCGCACCTGTCTATAAGCCGTCTACACTTATGTACTTTACACAGGCTTTACCGAAAGACACGTTACACCCGGTGTAATGGGTGAAATATGTTGCGCTTCCTTTAGGAGCATAGCGATATTTTGGGAATAGCATGCCGCTGCTTTTTTTCTGCATGTATCGGTATTACTGCATGTGTGCAAGACCGAGGAATATGTCCTTATTATTTTCTGATGCTCATTTCTAAGTTACTTTGACTAACCCGTAACGCTGTTGCCAAGAAAAATAAAAAAGCATGAGTTTTGGAAACCTGTCCTGTGCTTATATGATTTCTGTTGTAACTGGAGTTAGTGAGCTCTCCCTTCACCCAGACTCAACGCGTTACAACGGCTTGTATCTAAACAGTAGCCTACCAAGAAAGTCATTGTTCACTGTCTTCCTCCTTCCTTTCACAACTATTTCTCTCGGGAGTTTATCTTTTGGCATCGTCGTGCGTTTAAAAAAAAAAATTTTGCTCCCGATGCCGTGCAGCTCAGAACACAAGTGAGGTGCGTTTTTAGTTTCTGTTCGGAAATTTCATTGGTCTAATGTTATGGGGTTCAGTTTTTTTGGCTTGAAGTTTATGAAACCGGGAAAAACCCAGGAAATATCTATAAATCAGCCGCTTCGTTGTTTAAGACGCGGGTTCAAAACGTGGGAAAAAAGTAGCGGCTTATAGTCCGAATAATACAGTAGTGACCAGCAGTAAAACTAACCCTTATTACATCACTGAATAAAGGAGGTGTAGAAAAGAGTTTATTTTAATTAGAGGCATTTGGTTTAATGATGATTAAAGTGGAAATCTAATCTCATATCAAATGATTATGATTATTATTTTAAATCACATACAAGAGTAATTAACCACAAGCATTATTTCCATCAGTGCAGAATAAATAAAGTATTAATAGATTTGGGAATAAAAATGAATTACACTGCTTTTCTGGACGCTTTGACCACTGGCAGTAGCCTGAGAAGACATTCCTCTGATGAATCATATTTATTCAATTCAAACTCATCCAGATTCTCGTCTGAGTTCAGCAGCACGAACACCAGAGCCGACCACTGAGCAGGAGACAGTCTGACTCCACTGAGACACCAAGAATCCGTTCTGTTCAGGTAATTTTGCACTTCCTGCACTAGAGAATGATCATTCAGTTCATTGAGACAGTGGAAGAGATTGATGGATTTCTCTGGTGATGGATTCTTTCTTATCTTCTCCTTGATGTACTCAACTGTTTCCTGTTTGCTGTAAGAGCCGGTTCTCATCTGGGGCAGAATGTCTCTTAAGAGACTCTGATTGGACTCCAGTGAAAGACCCAGAAGGAAGCGAAGGAAAAGATCCAAGTGTCCGTTCACACTCTCTAAGGCCTTGTTCACTGCTCTCCTCAGGAAATCAGATAGCTTTGTTTTGATGAAAAGATCAGCTGTTTGTTGTTTTGTAATATTTTTGTTGATGAAGGATATAAATGAGTATAAAGCAGCCAGAAACTCCTGAACACTCAGATGCACAAAGCTGAACACTTTTCCTAGGTGAAGCGCAAGCTCCTCTCTGAAGATCTGAGTACACACACCTGAGTACACAGACGCTTCTCTGACATCAATGCCGCACTCTCTCATGTCTTCCTCGTAGAAGATCAGGTTTCCTTTCTCCAGCTGTTGGAAAGCCAGTTTTCCCAGTGCCAGGATACTCTCTCTGGTCTGTTGAGGATCAGAGTCACATTTCTGATGGTACTTTTCATCTTTGTGTTTGATCTGAAAGATCAAAAAGTGGGTAAACATTTGAGTTAGAGTCTTGGGGATTTCTTTATGCTGTGCTTCACTCAACATTCTCTCCAGAACAGTGGCTGAGATCCAGCAGAAGACTGGGATGTGGCACATGATGTAAAGGCTTCTTGAAGACTTCATGTGTGTGATGATCTTATTGGCCAGGCTCTGATCACTGATCCTCTTCCTGAAGTACTCCTCTTTTTGAGGATCACTGAATCCCCGTACCTCTGTTATCTTGTCTATATACTCAAAAGGGATCTGATTAGCTGCTCCTGGTCGAGAGGTGATCCAGAGACGAGCAGAAGAAAGCAGATTGCCCTTGATGAGGTTCGTCAGGAGCACATCCACTGAGGCCGATTCGGTAACGTGACACAGTCTCTCATTATTGTGGAAATTTAGCGGAAGTCGACACTCATCCAGACCGTCAAAGATCAACACCACTTTATTAACATCACAATTAACGGACTGCAAGTCTTTTATTTCTGGAAAAAAATTATGAAGGAGGTCCATCAGACTGAGACGTTTCTGCTTCATCAGATTCAGCTCTCTGAAGGGAAGTGGAAATATGAAGGTGACGTCCTGATTTGCTTTTCCTTCAGCCCAGTCCAGAATGAACTTCTGCACAGAGACTGTTTTTCCAATTCCAGCAACTCCTTTAGTCAGTACAGTTTTGATGGACGTGTCATTAAAGAGGTCATTACATTGGATGGGTGTCTCCTGTGTTGCCGGTCTCCTGGACGCTGTCTCGATCTGTCTCACCTCATGTTCGGTATTGACGTCTCCACTCCAGCCCTCTGTGATGTAGAGCTCTGTATAGATCTCATTCAGAAGTCTAGAGCTTCCATACTGTGAGATTCCTTCATTAATCCTTTTACATTTCTCAGTGATTTTGGATTTAAGTTTTTGTTTGTTGGCAGAGACAAGTTCTAACAAAAAGAACAAAGAAAATCATATAAAACACTGATCTTCTCTGGAATTTTCCAGTGTTCTTCCTCTAAAGCTAAAATCATGGAGCAATCCCATATGCTCTTACTGTTCTGTAGTGTGATAGCAAGATCTGTCTGGTTGAGGTTTTTCAGGATGCGCAGTACGATCTTCAGCACCCCGTCTCTAATATCGCTCTGATCCTCTTCATCTTCTTCATCCCCCTCAGAGCATGCTGGGTAATCTGGACTCAGGAGCATCTTAAATCTCTTCAACTCATTTTTTAACACAGTGATGACTTTGTGCTCCAGCTCCTGATTATACACAATCAGTAGTAAAAGGCAATATAAAAATATACTTTATACCTAATACTATATAAAGATTGTTCTGTAGAAAGTATACACGCAGCACTTTGGTCTGATTATCCATAAAGCTGCTTCAATCGACAACTTGAAAATATAGTCGTTATTGTGTAAAACTTGCTGTGCATATTTTTTATTCAAGAACACTTTAAGTACATATTCACACCTTAAATATGGAATCCAAAGGTTTTTTGGATTTTTCAGCCTGGGATCTGTGAACATACACAGCATTAGTTACTTATGTAATAGTAATGTTCAGGTGTTCAGGTGAGTCTGATCTCTTACCTGTCTCTGGCCTAAATGCCTAGAAAATAAAGCTGGACTCTAAATAGCAGGTAAAATAAATGTACTGGTAAAATGTATTTATACCCACATCATATCAGGAGAAGAATCTCTGAACTTTAACGGAGGCTCCATTGACTTGTCGCTCTTCATGGACATACAGCTGGGTTCAGGGAAGTCTGATCTCTTATCCATCTCGAGCCTAAAGCAAAATGCCCAGTAAACACATTTGAACTCTATATATCATATAAAATAAATGTTCTGTTTCACTCTACTTATACCAACCTAGTATCATTAGAAGAATCTCTGAACTTTAACGGAGGCTCCATTGACATTTCGCTTTTCATGGACACACAGCTGGGTTCAGGGGAGTCTGATCTCTTACCCTGAATCAGACTGAAAACCCCAAGCATTGCATAATTATTACTGTTCTGCATTCTCTGATTATTTAATAATTTAAAGTGGCTCTCTGGATAAGAGAGTTTATTAAGATTAGTTTCATTTTAGCGATTTCAGAAATTCACTCACCTCTCGTTTGTCCACGTGTCCTGTTCCCTAGAGACACTCATTATAGAGGTCAGGTGTTATTCTATAACCCTACAGAATACAGAGGCAAATACTCCAGAGTCAGCCCAACATTAGTGTGTTATATCCAGGACTGTTTTTGGGCTCAAACAAGGTCTGAGATCAGACGTTTGACTGTTTATGTTTCAGGACCTGTTTGCATACATAAAACAAAAATAAATAAATAAATATTAATTAATTAAAATGTATTAAAAAAAAGGGGGGGGGGCATGGAGACTAATTTTTAGGCAATTTCACGTTCTTTACATGTTTAGCTTTATTATAAGTTGATATAAAGAGTATAGTAAGAGGTTCTTCACACACAGTACTGTGCCTTCACACACAGTACTGTATGCTACTGTGGGTTTATGTACAGTATGGTAAGATTGAGTCTCTTACATCTTTAGTACCTACAGGGTTACAAACCCTCAAGGGTTACTACTGTGTGAGGATAGAAGATGAATCAGTGCAGTCCGATCACACAGAAGAGGTGCTGTATTATAGTATAATTTATGTTCTTCATCGTCATCTGTTCTGTTAATCCTTCATTAGTCTGTGTATTTATTCCTTTAGTGTGTGTGTGTGTGTGTGTGTGTGTGTGTGTGTGTGTGTGTGTGTGTGTGTTTGTGTGTGTAATTCGCATGCATTTGCCGGCTGCATGGATATGGATATGTGTATGGATACTCACTGTGTTTTTCCTCCTGTAGTGAAGTGTTACTTTCACTTTGATCCGAAAAGAAGGAGGAACCAGGAAGCGCACGCACGCACACGCACGCACGCACGCACACACGCACACACACACACACACCGTCTTCTTCTTATATATGGTTATTAAAGGCTTAGAGGTTGACAGTCCAGCTTTATGCTGCTTTACCGCCTCCGACTGGATTGGAGTTTGGAGAAGAGAGAATGGAAAGTGCTTTCCAAGAATACAAACAGGAAAAGAAGTAAAACATCACAAAAATAAAATAGATATGCTGAAAAAGTAGGTTTTACACTAAACACTGAAAGATTCAGCCTGTCTGATCTCAATAGGAAAAAAAAAATTCCTATTGTTCAGTATTTCAACTCCAATTCTAAATGACCAGTAGGTGGCAGTGTAACGTGTATTTGAGCTCAGTGTCTCTGCAGCCTATTAGAAATAGTGGAGCTCCAATGGTCTCATTACAGTTTTTCTCAGCTGCTTTGGAGCATTTCTCGATCATCCTTAATATTTGCAAAGCAGTAAATGCATTTCTCAAAACAATTTGTTCAAACAGCACAGTACATTGGATTTCTTGCAAAAGCCTGAACTTTTTTCAAAATCCTTAGTTCATCTCTCAAAAGTAAGTTTTTGTGTCAATGAACATCTCATTATTTCATTTGTTTTGAGAAATGCACTTACTGTAAAGGATGATTAGAGAAATGCTCCAAAGTAGCTGAGAAAAACTGTAATGCAATGAACTGATGCTGAGATGTTTTGAGATGTTGAGCACAAATGACTAAATAATGTGGAGGTTGAACAAGTAGTTTAGAGAATTTCATTTCTGATCTGAGAAACACTCCAAAGTGACAGAAAAACTGTAATAACGAGGCCAAAGACACACAGCAGTTTGGGATTCTTTTATTGATGTATGATTGTGTTTCTGATCAGAGTAAGTTCATGTGTATGAAGTAAAAACAAACTGTACATGTTTCAGTTCCAGACAATATTGCGAGATGTTTTCATTAATTTTGTTCAGAAAACAAAGTGGTCTGCAGCTATGCAGCACTTTTTGCTAGTGCTTCTTGTATGTGTATAAAAAAACGCACCCTTTTTCACTCACTCCCCGAGGTGTCCCCCCTGTGACGTCACATGTCCTGGGCACTTCCCCTCTCCCTCAGATTAAAAAGGGAAAGTACAGAGAGAGCAGACTTGGTTTCACAACTTTTCATCCTTTTCTCCACTTTTCTCTTTTCAGCAGCTCTGTGAAATGGCTAGAATTAAAGCGGCTGATTACATGGATGGATGAATGGATGGATAGATGGATGAATGAATGTTCACACACATTTTGTTCTTCTGGATAGGCTTTTTCTCTTCGTTTTTATTTTATTATGATTATTGTGTAACACACAGCCGGAAACAAATACATATATATTAATTTTAAAAAATGTGCATGTCATTTTATTAATCTAATATATATTTTTTATCTAATAGAAACAATATGGAGTTAATGATTTAAAAGTACAAAATTATTTGCTTTAATTGGACTTAAGTATCCAAAGCACTGTGATCTGATATGGCTATAGTGTTATTGTTATTATCATTCTTGTCAGAAGACTCTTCGCTTAATCAATTCATTTTATGTGAAAAGACTCTAATGTTACTCTTAGCACACTGATCTATTCATAAAATTTAATTACTAGTCAAAACCAGGCTTGATATAATGAACCCAAACCTTTCTTTTCAACTTCTTAAAAAAAAACACACACACTAATAAGACCACGGGTGTTGTGGCAATTTAAGGTCATGGGTTTCTTCCATTTATATTTTTCTGTTTTATTATTTAGATGTAAAGAATGTCTCCCCTAACACCATTATCGAGTTGAGAAACACAGATTTAGAGTTAGGATGTAAATGTTTTAACTTTTATTCTCCTTTAGTCTCTTTCATGTTTTTACGGCGTCTCAGGAAAGGATGGAGCTCATTGAGGTTCTGTTGGTGTGCATATTTCTCACATTTTAGCACTTTCACTGTCTTCCATTCCTCAATTTCTCTTAATGTATCCTCCACCTGTTTCTGCGCCTTATTCCTTTGAGGATCCCCTGCAGATAGCTCCTCCCTGCTGGGTAGAAAAAAGTCTCTAAGCCATCGAAATAACTTATTGATAATCATCTTCACTTATGTGTCTCAAATTCGTAAATGAGCAACAGTTGTTGTTGTTGTTGCGGTGTTTTATGGCGTATGAGCAACAGTGATGCGCTCTGGCCTATATATAGAATAAAAGATGACTATGATATCACCTTGCCACGCCCCTTTCATCACCTGTGACATCACCTGTCCCTGGTGTTCTCCATCAGATCACGGAGGGAAATACAGAGAGAGCAGTTTGGCTTCTTCACAACTTTTTTAGATTAGTTGGGGATTTAAAGTAGATTAGGCTCCAGTTAAGGCTTTCAAAGATTTCCATAAAGGTTGTAGGAGCTGTAGGTAATTTGATAGTAGCTGTAAAAACAGTTACACCTGCTGGAAACTTGGTGTGTTTTAGGTGTTTATTACCTGATAAAGCACTGTAGTTATAATATTTAACATTTTACATTACACCTTTTAATACTGATATATTTGAACACATTTCCCCCTGTTTTGGCAGATCAACTCAATGAAGTGGGAATATTACAGTCATAATATGGGGGGAAGAAAGAAATGTGCTGAACACAGTAAACCAGATTACTACCATATATATTCCATTAATACTTTCACTGGTTTTCAGTCAGCCACCAATTGTGCAATTTCTCCCACTTAAAAAGATGAGAGAGGGATGTAATTTTCATCATATTTACACTTAAACTCTGTGAGACAAAATGAGGAAATAAAATCCCGAAAATCACATTATCTGATTTTTTTAAGATTTTATTTGCAAATTATGTTGGAAAATAAGTATTTAGTCAACTACAAAAAAAGCAAGATTTCTGTCTCTCACAGACCTGTAACTTCTTCTTTAAGAGGCTCCTCTGTCCTCCACTTGCTACCTGTATTAATGGCACCTGTTTGAACTCGAGATCAGTATAAAAAACACCTGACCTGCAGAGAGCTGGGACCAAAGTAACAAAGGCTACAATCAGGAACACACTACGCCACCAGCGACTCAAATCCTGCAGTGGACAAGAACTCAACTTGTCGTGTTTGGAATAAAAAGAATGCTGAGTTGCATCCAAAGAACACCATACCTACTGTGAAGCATGGGGGTGGAAACATCATGCTTTGGGGCTAAAAATTACTTTTATTTATGTTCAGCAGGGGTGCCAATACTTTATTACAGCACACAAACGATATCAGTGTATTTAATATCAGCACAATATTAATAATGCCGATTATTAATGCACTTATAATAAATCTACATAAAATATTAATGACATCACTAAGAACCAAGATAAGCTGTTTCTCTCTCACACACACACACACACACACACACACCACACACACACACACACACACACACACAGGGAGGTTTTATGTTTTTAATAAGTATATAAGTAGGAAATAAACAAGCAAGCAAAACCGTTTTGTACGTACATTATGTAATAATCGCACGCGCTACGTGAACTAGTACGTGTTACCGGAAGTTCACGCACACAGAGCGGATGAATAGATACGTTTATGTAAATAAACAAACAATACACACTTTCTCCACAAATATTTAATATCAAATAAATAATGAATTATTTCCGTGAATATACATTATTTACTTTCAGCGCGTGCACACTCCATGTGCGTTACGTAAACTCTGTCACGTGGTACACGGCATCAGAAAAATGGCCACGTGTTAGAGGAAGTTCACGCAAACAGCGGATTTCTATGTAGCTACAGTATATACATATTACATATATTTTATAACAATAGTAATATAATAAATACATTTCGTGTCCGATTGTTTTGTGTTTTTAAAATGGGTTTACACGAGATAAAAAATGTCTGCGTGTCGAACACGTGCAGTAGGCGGAACTGTTGCTAAGTCCTGAAATAGTATCATGATGTCACATCACCACACTGTTCTCCGTCGATCTCGGCCAAAACCGAGCAGCTGCTCGCCGGAGGACACGCCCAACGAGACTTTGTGAGAAGGAACGCAGTGGAGAACATAAAAGCAGTTCATCGTAAACCCAAACCGGCTTCCGTACACACCAGACACGGAGACAAGGAGCTGCTGGAGAACTCAGGCCTCGTCCCAAAGTATATCAAGAGAATGGTGAGTGAGAGAAAGGTGTGAAGGAACAGAATAAAGGATTGTATTATCAGTACATAGTAAATGTGTGTGTGTGTGTGTGTGTGTGTGTGTGTGTGTGTGTGTGTGTGTGTGTGTGTGTGTGTGTGTGTGTGAGCGTGTGTGTGTGTGCGGGTATCAGGGACTGAAGAAGAACTGGGATGAGCTCAATCATCAGTACCAAGGCCTGTCTTTGTTCACGGACATCATTTCTAAGAAACAAAAAAAGGAAAGACTGGAGTCAGAAATGAAGCAGCTGGAGAAAGACATCGAGCTGATCAAGAGACACAAAATCATATACATCACTAAAAACTAATGCCGACACGTCACTGACACGTCACTGACACGTCACTGACACGTCACTGACACGTCACTGACACACTACACGCTACACTGGATTCACCTGCTCTCCTGCATGTGCTGTAAGACCTGTCTGCATTACATCTACACACTGGGTGCCAGTGATGAGTTGGGTGGTTTTGGCCAGCCTTTGCAGGGCTTTGCATTCACACACAGTGGAGCCTTCGTACCATACAGTGATGGAGTTGGTCAGGATGCTCTCGTTGATGCAGTGGTAGAAACTTGTTAAAATCGCTTGGGACAGATGAGCTTTCTTGAGACTTCTCCAGTATACAGGCTTTGTTAAGCCTTCCTAACCAGAGCTGAAGTGTTCTGGTGACAGGACAGATCCTCAGAGATGTAAACTCCCAGGAACTTAAAGCTGGAGACTCGCTCTACATCAGTTCCATTGATGTTGACTGGAATATGTCTTCTGCTGTTGGATTTCCGAAAGTCCAAGATGAGCTCTTTAGTCTTCGTGGCATTGAGGGTCAGGTTGTTGGTGGCACACCATGCTGTCAGGCTTCGGATCTCTTCCCTGTAGATCAATTCATCATCATCATTGCTGATCTGGCCGACCACAGTGGTGTCATCTGCATACTTGGTGAAGATGTTGGAGTTATACAGAGGAGCACAGTCGTGGGTGAACAGGGAGTAGAGCAGTGGGCTCAGAACACAACCCCAGTGTTCAGAATGAGGGTTGAGGATACCTGGTTGCCCAACCTAACAGATTGAGGTCTGCAAGTGGAGGTGCAGATACCCAGGTCACTGAGCTTAGTGATCAGTACAGTGGGGACTGTATTGAAGGAGAGAAATTACTACTGAATCGCAAAATCTGGACCTGGGCAGGCCGCATTCTAGGAAAACGTGTAATTGAGGTGGTGAAAGTATTGGATTCTACCCGCGAATTTACCTGGGACGAGTGAGTGTCCACACGGGACGATTTCAGCGCAGCTTTCCACTATCGCAGCTGGGCCCGCTTTACATGTAGGTCACGGATTTGTTTCTCCACGGCCTCCTGCTCTAACTCCACCGTGTGCAACTCGAACAAGTCAAAGTTAAGATAAAGTGTGTGAGGCAATGCAATTTAAATTAGTCGGGTTAACAAGCTACATGCACAACAAATCAGAACGACAAAAAACAATTTTTAAGGGGAAAAAATATAGAAAACGCAGAACAAAACACAGACACAAAATTTGCGGCAAACAATTTAAACACAAGAAGCTTAAAGCTTATAGTGGCTGCTTGTTGGAGAGAGCATGGGGGATTTCTCCTTTTAACTAATTCACCCATGCTGGGTTGTTTCATTCTGGGGGTAAAAAACTAAATTTAAGGATGAAGGGTGAAGCTATTTGTGTAAATCAACATTTGTATTGTTTTTAATGATAATTGCAGATGGCAAGTTGACAACCATGCATAAAAAAATCTATATAAAATATAATACAACATTGTTTTGACATGTTTTGTTCAAATAAAATACATGATATAAACATTTAGATTATATCATTCATTTAATTTTGTATAATAATTAAATGATAAATGCATAAAGTTAAATATACAAACACTGAAGTAAAGCTGCAGTGAAGTTCTAAAACAGATAATTTAACTGTTGTAGTAGACACGATGTGATAAAAAGAGAAGGGAAGAGAGAAACATACTGATTCAACATTAAAGTCTTTTTAGGGATAAATCTTTTGTAAAAATGTAAACATCTTGAACTTTATTTTAATTCATTTATCGTTTCTGTGAACTGAAGATCTGGAACAATACCAACAACCTAAAAAAATAAATAAAAATAAAGATGTATTTTAATAATTGTTTAAAAAATGTCTACTATTTTCCTGTTTATAAAATAAAATAAAGTATTGAATAGTCTTATCCTAATAATAATCTTAAATATAATCAAACAGGTAAATTTTATAACCAAACTTGAAGAATGAAATGAAATGAAAGTAAAAGAATAACACAGACTACGCATGTGCAGTTCAATAGAGTTTATTTATGTCTTATTATTGGATCACAACAGACTGAATATAACAGAAATAAAATCTATTTATAGAAATTTTTACTCATTAAACTCAAATAATAAAAACAGCTTTATTAATCTTATAATTAGTTTATTGTATTTTATTACAGGAAATATAAGATACATATAAGCACATTCAGTATGTTTACACTTGCTGAAATGTCATTAGTCTGAAATGTTGACAAAAGAAAAAGAAAGAAAGAAAACACTGATATAAAATATGATGACGTGTATAAAAAGTGTGTACAATTTAATAAAATATTCTGAAAATAATATAACAGTTATAAATGTAAAATGAATGAACCAGTAGTCATGGAAACGGTAAAATGTTAATGAGATGCACGTGTTTTTAATCTATATTTGATTGTGAAACTCTAATCAGCATGTAGAACTGAGCAGCTGAACTCCTTGGGATTTAGGATTGGAGATGTTCCAGCTCAGTTTGTCTACAGTCCTGTCACTGTTTCCCCCCCGAGACCCCCCGCGGTGTCCCAGTCACTCACACCGCGCTGCTCGCTCTCTACTCCGGCTCTATCCGTCCCCGAGCCTCCGCCTGCTGCAGCGCCGCCTCTGGCCTCAGAGAGCATGACGTCCCGCTGAGCATCAGTCGCTTTTTACACAGTTTACACCCGTTCTGTCTTATTTACGACTGTAATCTCACTCTTCTCTCAGGAGAAATAAACAGAGAGAAAAGTGGAGAAAAATCAAACTGATCTATCTGGTTGCCAGATTGTGCGATTTGCAGTAACATGGTGTGATCTCTTTAAATGTACACTTTAACCAATTCTAACTGTATACAATTTTCCAGCAACAAAATGGTGCGTATCTGGCAACCCTGAGGAGAGGGAGAGCGCCACGGGCAGGGAACATCACAGAGGAAAGGCTTGCGTGAGTAAGGAAGAAGGCGGGGCATAGTGACGTCACATAATTCTCTCTCTATATAAAGTGCGGCGCGAGTCGCTTTTGCTCATTTTCTATTTTGCGACGTGTGAAGAAGAAACGATGGAAGAAATTAGAAAACAATTGAAAAGGATTAGAAAATTTGTTCGACGTCGTCTGGTCAGACTGAGCAACTCTGAACGAGATGCTCTGATACAAAAGTTGCAAGATAACATGCAGAATATTGCAAAAGACATTAAATCGTTAATTATACTGATGGAAAAAAAAGTGAAAGAGGGAGAAGATAAGCAGCATCTCCAGAACATCACCAAGCCTGGATCGTCCCTGCAACGGTATGACGATCGAGAGAAGACTGTAGCTCATGAGAAAGAGAGAGAGAGGCGGGCGAGAGAACAAAAGCAACTGGAGGAATATGTTGCTCATCCGGAGGCCGCTTTGGATTTTGAGAAAAGAAAATGGAAGCAGAAGGCCAAACTAGAGAAGGAGAGGAACACTTTACAGCTCGAGACTATCAGAGAGCTCCAAGAATCCTTGAAACATAGTGAGGAAAGGAGAGAGAATGCTCAGCATGAAAGCAAACGTTTGATGAACGCCCTAAAGAAATTCGATGAGCGTGTTGTTCAGCTGGAGGCCACTTTGGCTTCTGAGCAAGAGAAACAACAGCATAACCAAGAGATGACTTATCTGGACACCAAGTTCAGTAATGAAACACCAAATATGTCTAAGTCCAATAAGTCGCAGACAATCTCTGATGAGAGACAAGAAATGAGGATGGGATCCCATGGACGAGTGGTGGAATATTTACAGATGTTCAGGGATTTGACTTCAGATCTAGACAATCATGAGGATGTTAAAGAGGAGATCTCACTGGACATGGACTTACGGAACGCATTGCTGCAGCAGACCATCGCTAAGCTGAAGTCTTCCTCGAACAGTCATCTGGAACAGAAAACAGCAGCACAGGAGAGCAAAGACTCTGTAGAGCTGTAGGAAAGTTTAGATTCATCATGTGAGCACTGTAACCAGGAACAAGAAAAAGTACAACTGCAGTCAGTGTTTGGACAAACCCCTGGAGAACCAGTGCTGATGTGAAAAAAACACCTCCATGCTTATTTTTTCTTTTTTGTATGAAATAGAAATCTTAAGCATAAATTGTGTGTTTTGTTTCTTTGATTAAAGTGTTGGACATCATTTAACTCTAATTTAACTTTAAATCAGTGATTCTCACCTGGAGAATGCTGTTAAGAACAAAATGATAAAACCCACATGATTAAACAATGTGTTAAGTGTAAATTTTTAAAAGTAATTATGGTATTTATGTAAATCATCAAGAGACCAAACAGAACCTTTGCTATGTTTCCACACGGACGGTTAGTGAGGTGATACCAGAAAAACTTTACCTTTTCTAACTTTCATATGGATTAAATAATCAGAGAATATTTGTTTTCGATGTATAATCAATGTGAGTTGGTTAATTAAAAAAGCCTTTGAGTGTTTTAAGCTTTTTATATATATATAAATACAGTATATTAATTATGTCTGTGAGGTAAATATTCACTGAGATTCAGGTTGTTTTATTTATGTGTCTGTGAAGAGTGATGACAGACAAGTCAGAGAGCGCCCCCTATCTGTTTTCTTTATTTTTAAAAATCACAGCATTTTATTATTATGAGTTTACACTAATAAAAGTAGACCCTTTATAGATTTGAATGATATAATGCTCTTATCTGTACAATAAAAAAAATACAGAATAATTTAAGTTCGTTTCGGCGTTATGAGAAAAAAATGTCATAAAACGCGTCGCCGTGTTTGTCGACCCCCAGAGGGTTCATTATCTTCATCATGGTGGATTTTGGTGCTGATTTGAGACTTGGCACAAAGTAAAACACATGTTAACTGATTCAAAATACTTTTTCTGTGTAGTTTTTTTTTTATATCTGAATAAAGAAAGAATGTCATGAATAAACGTGTTGCGCTGCAGGTTTGAATTTTGCCGCTTTTATATTTATTTATTAATATTTGTAATAAAAATGGTCAACAAATATGAGCGCTGCATTTATCACAAGTTAAAAAAATTTGTGCCATTACAATGAATTTGCGTTAACACATTATTAACATGTTAATTTCAACAGCCATAATTAATATATTAACATTTTGTTATCTAATGAATGTGTCCAGGCTGAAGATCCACCATATAGAACACAAGCAGAGAAAAGATGATGATGATCAGGAATGTCTCTGTTCTCAGTCATGTTTCCATCACTGACTCCCTCTGTCTCATCCACATTAACCCCAAACTTCTTACTGCCTTCTGCCTTGTTCATTGTTATCTTTATAAACTAGTCTACATCTGTGGTGTGTGAGAGACAGGAAATTATTCACCAGTGGTAGATTGAAAAAAACGCACAATGAGAGCAAATAATATTGACATTTCACCAAATAGATTAAAACTAAAGTATCGAGCCTGTTTTGAAAATGTAAGAAGTAGAAAGTAAAATATTTTTGTACAAAATGTAATGAGTAAAAGTAAAAAGTTGTAAAAAAAAAAAAAAAAAAACTTACTTTAAAATAAGTAGTAAAGTACTGATACCAGAAAAATCTACTTAAGTACAGTAACGAAGTATTTGTACTTTATTACTTTCCACCTCTGGGTTGTATGAATAAGTTAAATACAAGTCACTCTGAATTACGGGCATCTGCCAAATAACGTAAATGTAAATGTACACCAGAGCTGATCTACTTCCTGGATTAGACAGATGACTGTGGTGTTAACAGCAAATTTCTGGATCTTCACAGATGAATCCGCACAAATGCAGTCTTTTGTGTATATAAAAAAATAGCAGCGGGAACAGCACACATCCTTGAGGAGCACCAGTGCTGAATGTGAAAATCCACTGCTATGGATTTTCTTCCTAACGCTGGATGCCTTTCCTAATGCAACCCTCCCCATTTATCTGGGCTTAGGACTGGCACTAAGAGTGCACAGGCTTGTGCAACCCTAATGGCTGGGGTTGGTTCCCTGACCTGGGTTCGAACCCGGGCCGCATCGGTGAGAGCGCCGCATCCTAACCACTAGACCACCAGAAAACTACCAGAGATAAAGTGGTTATAAAGTTGTATAAAAGACAGTGAGCCAGTGGTGACCATGACAATGATAAACTCCCCGAGATAACATGAGGAAGAAACCTCCTAATCACCGAATATGTATGTACACACGTGTATAAAGGGTATAACAGGTAATAAAACAGATGAACTCTGCATCATTTAAAGCCCTGCATGTTTATTACAGTAGGATGAGATCCAGACGATGTGTTTACACCTGCAGTGTGTAGATGTAATGCAGACAGGTCTTACAGCACATGCAGGAGAGCAGGTGAATTCAGTGTAGCGTGTGGTGTGTCAGTGACGTGTCAGTGACGTGTCAGTGACGTGTCGGCATTAGTTTTTAGTGATGTATATGATTTTGTGTCTCTTGATCAGCTCGATGTCTTTCTCCAGCTGCTTCATTTCTGACTCCAGTCTTTCCTTTCTGTGTTTCTTAGAAATGATGTCCGTGAACAAAGACAGGCCTTGGTACTGATGATTGAGCTCATCCCAGTTCTTCTTCAGTCACATAAAAGGGCATTACCGGAAACATTAAAGAAGGTTCTTTAAAAAAGTAACTAAAAAGTTACTTTTAACAGTAACGCATTACTTTTTGGTGAAAGTAATCAACAAAGTAATTGAGTTTTTGAATGAAGTAACAAGTAACTGTAACTAGTTACTATTTTTTAGTAACGAGCACAACACTGATTATTATACTGTTGAAATTCTGCCGTAAATTAACAGCAATTTTTAACAGAGTAGATTCAATTCTGATTGTTTTAATTTCATTTAAAAGTGAACTCTGTTGCTTAATATAACAACAAACTGATTCAACATTAAAGTCTTTTTAGGGATAAATCTTTTGTAAAAATGTAAACATCTTTACTTTATTTTAATTCATTTATCGTTTCTGTGAACTGAAGATCTGGAACAATACCAACAACCTAAAAAAATAAATAAAAATAAAGATGTATTTAAAAAATTGTTTAAAAAATGTCTACTATTTTCCTGTTTATAAAATAAAATAAAGTATTGAATAGTCTTATCCTAATAATAATCTTAAATATAATCAAACAGGTAAATTTTATAACCAAACTTGAAGAATGAAATGAAATGAAAGTAAAAGAATAACACAGACTACGCATGTGCAGTTCAATAGAGTTTATTTATGTCTTATTATTGGATCACAACAGACTGAATATAACAGAAATAAAATGTATTTATAGAAATTTTTACTCATTAAACTCAAATAATAAAAACAGCTTTATTAATCTTATAATTAGTTTATTGTATTTTATTACAGGAAATATAAGATACATATAAGCACATTCAGTATGTTTACACTTGCTGAAATGTCATTAGTCTGAAATGTTGACAAAAGAAAAAGAAAGAAAGAAAACACTGATATAAAATATGATGACGTGTATAAAAAGTGTGTACAATTTAATAAAATATTCTGAAAATAATATAACAGTTATAAATGTAAAATGAATGAACCAGTAGTCATGGAAACGGTAAAATGTTAATGAGATGCACGTGTTTTTAATCTATATTTGATTGTGAAACTCTAATCAGCATGTAGAACTGAGCAGCTGAACTCCTTGGGATTTAGGATTGGAGATGTTCCAGCTCAGTTTGTCTACAGTCCTGTCACTGTTTCCCCCCCGAGACCCCCCGCGGTGTCCCAGTCACTCACACCGCGCTGCTCGCTCTCTACTCCGGCTCTATCCGTCCCCGAGCCTCCGCCTGCTGCAGCGCCGCCTCTGGCCTCAGAGAGCATGACGTCCCGCTGAGCATCAGTCGCTTTTTACACAGTTTACACCCGTTCTGTCTTATTTACGACTGTAATCTCACTCTTCTCTCAGGAGAAATAAACAGAGAGAAAAGTGGAGAAAACGAGGAAAAGTGATGATCTATCTAACTGATCTATCAGGTTGCCAGATTGTTCGATTTGCAGTAACATGGTATGGTTTCTTAAAATGTACAATTTAACCAATTCTGTATTCAGACTTACACAATTTCAGCAAAAAAAATGGTGCGTATCTGGCAACCCTGAGGAGAGGGAGAGCGCCACAGGCAGGGAACATCACAGAGGAAAGCCTGCGTGAGTAAGGAAGAAGGCGGGGCATAGTGACGTCACATAATTCTTTCTATATATAAATTGCGGCGCGAGTCGCTTTTGCTCATTTTCTATTTTGCGACGTGTGAAGAAGAAACGATGGAAGAAATTAGAAAACAATTTAAAGGTATTAGAAAATTGATTCGACATCGTCTGGCAAGTCTGAGCAACTCTGAACGAGATGCTCTGATACAAAAGTTGCAAGATAACATGCAGAATATTGCAAAAGACATTAAATCATTAATTATACTGATTAAGGAAGAGAGAGAGCAAGAGAGAGAAGAGACGTACATGCTGTTAAAGATGGCGCACAACCTGCAAAAACCGAATAATTTGGCTTCTGAGCGAAAGCCCCAGGGACTGGACATAAATGAGAGGGACACCAGACTACAGCAGAACACCACTAAATTCTGTAAAGAAAAGGAAAAGACTGCAGAAGTTAGGAAAGAGAGCTTGATGACCGACATGGGCCTACTGGAGGAAATCATCCCACAGCTGGAGATCAATCCGGCATCTAAGCTAATAAAACTGGAGCAGGAGAAAGAGATGCGCATGCTGGATAAGCAGCATCTCCAGAACCTCACCAAGCCTGGATCGTCCCTGCAACGGTATGTCGATCGAGAGAAGACTGTAGCTCATGAGAAAGAGAGAGAGAGGCGGGCGAGAGAACAAAAGCAACTGGAGGAACATGTTGCTCATCCGGAGGCTGCTTTGGATTTTGAGAAAATAAAATGGGAGCAGAAGGCCAAACTAGAGGAGAGGAGGAACACTTTACAGCTTGAGACTATCAGAGAGTGCCAACGATCCTTAAAACATAGTGAGGAAAAGAGAGAGAATGCTCAGCATGAAAGCGATCTTTTGATTAAAGTCTTTGAGAAACTGGATGAGCGTGTTGTTTGGCTGGAAGCCACTTTGTCTTCTAAACAAGGGAAGCGGCAGCATGAACAAGAGATGACTTACCTGGACACCAAGTTCAATAATGAAATGCCAACTAAGTCCAATAAGTCGCAGACAATCTCTGATGAAGGACAAGAAATGAGGATGGGATCCAATGGACGACTGGTGGAATATTCACCAATGTTCAGGGATTTGGCTTCAGATCTAGACAATCATGAGGATGTTAAAGAGGAGATCTCACTGGACATGGACTTACGGAATGCCTTGCTGCAGCAGACCATCGCCAAGTCTTCCTCGAACAGTCATCTGGAACAGAAAACAGCAGCACAGGAGAGCAAAGACTCTGTAGAGCTGTAGGAAAGTTTAGATTCATCATGTGAGCACTGTAACCAGGAACAAGAAAAACCTCAAGTACAACTGCAGTCAGTGTTTGGACAAACCCCTGGAGAACCAGTGCTGACGTGTCAATGATATAGTAACGTGAAAAAAACACCTTCATGCTTATTTTTTCTTTTTTGTAAGAAATAGAAATCTTAAGCATAAATTGTGTGTTTTGTTCCTTTGATTAAAGTGTTGGACATCATTTAACTCTAATTTAACTTAACTGGAGAATGCTGTTAAGAACAAAATGAAAAAACCCACATGATTAAACAATGTGTTAAGTGTAAATTTTTTTAAAGTAATTATGGTATTTACGTAAATCATCAGGAGACCAAACAGAACCTTTGCTATGTTTCCACACGGACGGTTAGTGAGGTGATACCAGAAAAACTTTACCTTTTCTAACTTTCATATGGATTAAATAATCAGAGAATATTTGTTTTTAATGTATAATCAATGTGAATTGGTTAATTTAAAAAGCCTTTTAGTGTTTTAAGCTTTCTATATACAGTGAGGAAAATAAGTATTTGAACACCCTGCTATTTTGCAAGTTCTCCCACTTAGAAATCATGGAGGGGTCTGAAATTGTCATCGTGGGTGCATGTCCACTGTGAGAGACATAATCTAAAAAAAAAAATCCAGAAATCACAATATATGATTTTTAAACTATTTATTTGTATGATACAGCTGCAAATAAGTATTTGAACACCTGTCTATCAGCTAGAATTCTGACCCTCAAAGACCTGTTAGTCTGCCTTTAAAATGTCCACCTCCACTACATTTATTATCCTAAATTAGATGCACCTGTTTGAGGTCGTTAGCTGAATAAAGACACCTGTCCACCCCATACAATCAGTAAGAATCCAACTACTAACATGGCCAAGACCAAAGAGCTGTCCAAAGACACTAGAGACAAAATTGTACACCTCCACAAGGCTAGAAAGGGCTACGGGGAAATTGCCAAGCAGCTTGGTGAAAAAAGGTCCACTGTTGGAGCAATCATTAGAAAATGAAAGAAGCTAAACATGACTGTCAATCTCCCTCGGACTGGGGCTCCATGCAAGATCTCACCTCGTGGGGTCTCAATGATCCTAAGGAAGGTGAGAAATCAGCCCAGAACTACACGGGAGGAGCTGGTCAATGACCTGAAAAGAGCTGGGACCACCGTTTCCAAGGTTACTGTTGGTAATACACTAAGACGTCATGGTTTGAAATCATGCATGGCACGGAAGGTTCCCCTGCTTAAACCAGCACATGTCCAGGCACGTCTTAAGTTTGCCAATGACCATTTGGATGATCCAGAAGAGTCATAGGAGAAAGTCAAGTGGTCAGATGAGACGAAAATAGAACTTTTGGCTCATAATCCCACTAAACGTGTTTGGAGGAAGAAGAATGATAAGTACCATCCCAAGAACACCATCCCTACTGTGAAGCATGGGGGTGGTAGCATCATGCTTTGGGGGTGTTTTTCTGCACATGGGACAGGGCGACTGCACTGTATTAAGGAGAGGATGACCGGGGCCATGTATTGCGAGATTTTTGGGAATGTCACTTTACATATTGTACTGTAAGTTTACTGTAAAAAAATAAATAAAACTAGACATTGTCTCTTCGCCTAGCTGGATCTGGCCAAAGAATTTCATCAACATCGCAGGCAATGTTGTCATTAGCAAGACGCCTTGGAAAGAAACGTCTTGAATGACGAATCCATCCTTGCATTGCTGCTACCTCCATCTGGTCACAGGCCTCCTCCATGGCTTGGATGAGGGGTACCTCAGCCTGGACACCGAGATCATACCTTCCACCGCCATGCCGAGAAAAACTCTTCTATAGGGTTGTGGAATGGAGAGTATGGTGGAAGATATAGGACGGTGAAATGTGGATGTTGCTGAAACCAGTTCTGAACCAGAGCAGAGCGGTGGAAAGACACCTTGTCCCAGACAACAATGTATTGCATATGATCGATTTGATTTGCTGCTGTTATGTTGTGCAATCGGTCCAAGAATGTAAGTATGAGGGCTGTGTTGTAAGGGCCCATATGGGCATGGCGGTGGAGGACCCCATTCTGTGTAATGGCTGCACAGAGTGTTATATTACCAACACATTGCCCTGAGACATTGACTATAGCCCTGTGGCCAATGATGTTTCTTCCCCTCCTTCGTGTTCTCAACAGGTTGAACCTCATCTACGTAAATGAACTCATGCTGGATCTTCTCTCCATCCATTTGTAAAACACTTTGAAGAACAGTGTCATGCAAAATTGTGTAGTTTAGTGTAGATCTAGTATACATATTACAGTACAGTAAAAGATTAAGAGACAGTATGCAAAAACACACTGCTAAAGTGAATACATACCTCTGCATAATCATGCCGCAGTTTCACCCTTTCAGAATTGCGCTCGAAAGGCACTCTAAAGGCACAACTAAATTTTCATTTGAATATGTTTTTTTAGGATGCATGCCAGTGTTGATGTTGAGACCTGATGGATATTGTTGAAACTGGCGTGGTTATTAACAATGTAAGCTTGGAGCTGATTGAGTGTTATAGCATTGTTGTCCAAAACCATGTTTAATATCTCCCTCTCTTGCTGTTCTGTGAACATAGGAGGCCTTCCCCCTTGTCGTTCCTGACCCTCAATCCTATGTAGCAAAAGAAAACAGTATACAATAGTACAGTAATTTTACAGGAAAAAGTAACAGAAGTGCTGATGGTGCATAAAATACAGTAATGTGAGCAGTTACTGAAACCGTGCAGATGTTTTTGATATGATGATATTTTTACAATACCTATTTTCCAGTCGAAATGTTCTTATCTTACTTGCCACTGTGTATCGGCTTAGATTTGGCTGTACTCGCAGTCCAGCCTCCCTCATCGTCAAGCCGTGGTTGACAACATGGTCAAACAGTGTTGCGCGGATTTTATTTGTCAGATTCGGTCCTCTTTGAGCACCTTCTTGTCTTCCTCTTCCTCTACCTCTACCTCCAGCATGGCCTCCATCTCTTTCTTTTCCTCTGTTGATTCCTTCTCTGTTGATTCCTTTTCCTCCCCTTCCTCTACTTCCTTGTTCTCCTCCTCGTTCTCCTCCTCGTCTTACTCTTTTTCTGACTCTTTCCATTGTGCTTGAAGACCGATGAACTCACCTGCTGCTTTTTACAGTGTTTATACACCTGATTGGTGGTCTACAATTAAGCAAACAAGTGTTTGCACACCTGATGACTGTGTTGAACCAATTGGTTGGACGGTGCAGTAATTTGACAGTCAGTGCCTTGGTATTGCAAGGAAGTGACTTCATGCTAGATTTTTGTGTGTAATGTATGTTAAATGTGTTTAGTGTTTTGCGAATCACTGTGTGTAGTGCAGGGGTGGCCAACCAGTCAGAGACCGAGAGCCACATTTTTTACTGTGTTACCGCAAAGAGCCACATCATACACATGGGCACACATGAACATCACCCATCCCTTCCTCTTACACACACACACACACACACACACACACACACACACACACACACACCTCTTCTCAGCCAGATTTATTGTAAATGTCACACACCAACATAATGACAGAAATGGACTCCTACAGTTCTAAGATCACAGGACAGTCATTTTCAACAATGAACACTGCACTGTCTCACACACACAAACTCTGTTTAACCAAGTCCACAAACAAAAATATAATAATTTACAATAGCGTTTTTCTTTTACTATGCATGTTACTTAGTGGGACTTTTGGCATTCCTTGTCTTGAACAATCCCCTTCAAATCTGCCTCGTATTCCGTTGTTGCCACTCGAAGCAATTCTTTCACATGTGTGTCAGTCAGAACAGATCGATGCTTTGATTTCACGTGTTTCAGGGTAAAAAACACAGACTTTGTTTGTGTTTTTTTATGTGCGTGTTCACTTCGCTTGAGTTCAATATGGTATTTTCGTCAAATGCGCATGTGCGTGAGATGAATATACCGTGGGGGGGTGGGGGGGGCAATTAATTTTTTACAAGGGGCCACATGAGAAACCTGAATTGTGTCAGAGGGCCACACCAACGATAATATTTTAGGGATGCACCGAAATGAAAATTCAATTTAAAAGTAAATGAAATCCATATTTTTTTGTGTTTTGTCTTTTGCCTCGGCACATCACTGGAAAACTTTCCTGCCTTTTTAAAATCGTCCTCTACAGACGGAGTGCGCATGCTCGGATTGACTACTTTTCTGCGCCGCGTTCTTCTCATATTTAGAATGGAAATCGGGATGTTTGGATTTCAGGTGATAAATTAAACCCAACTTTGCAGATACACCCCCTCTTGAAATTTCAGCATTGCATGTTTTGTAAATCGCTCTCCGCACACCGCAGACATGTTGCTCTTATCCAGATAACCGTGTGCTGCTGCGCTTTTTTATTGCGTCATTACAATTGTGTTTTGTCTGATGTACCGCAAAGTTTCCCAGTAGGGGCAAGCTCATTTAAGTCTTAAAATACCGTATTAAACTCAAGCGAAGCGAACACGCACATTAAAAAAACAAACAAACACAAACTTCGATATGAAACCAGCCAAAGAGCCGCATGCGACTCGCGAGCATGTGTTAGCAATCCAAAAACACTGTAATAATCCTAAATTGTTTTTGTCTTCCTGACTTGTGCCTGTAGTTAGTTAACTAGACTATCATAGTGTTTACTATATTTATTGCCTCTCACTCATATCTCTGTATCTTAAATCTGTTCGTAATTATAAGCACTATGCCGGCTGTGTGTCTGCCTTTGAGCACAGGTGAGGACACGTTTGAGTTGCAAACGGTGGCGTTGGAGATGAAGGCTTTGGAGAAACAGATTTGTGAGCTGCATGCAAAGCATGCCCAGCTGCGAGAGCGGAAAGCGGCGCTGGAAACATCCCGTCGAACGCTCACTTGTCCCAGGTAAATTCCCGGGTTGAACCTACCGCTCCCAGCACCTCAACTCGGCGTGTCTCTCTGCCCAGGCCCAGCTCACCTACAACGCGGCCCGCCCAGGTATCGTTCACTCCGGCACCTAGGCACCACGGACCCTGGATGCGGCAGCAGCGGAAGACACGAGCCAAGCCCCGGTCTAGAACGTCTTCACCGCCACCACCACCGGCCTTCGAGATCTCGACCGAGAACCGCGTCGCCCTTCTCCGTGAGACGGAACGCGATACTGTGATTCTTGGAGATTCCATCGTCCGGCATGTCCGCGTTACCGGAGCCAAAGGTAAGGTGCACACTCGCTGTTTTCATGGTGCTCGTGTTCTCGATGTTGCTGCTCAGGTACGTGCGATCCTGAACGAGAACTTCTAAATGGTTGTTCTTCATGCCGGAACGAACGACACGAGGCTGAGGCAAACAGAGATCTTAAAGAGGGATTTCAGGATCCTGGTGGAGACAGTACGCAGCACATCGCCCACGACGAGGATCATAGTGTCAGGACCTCTTCCCACTTACCAGCGAGGGGCTGAGAAGTTTAGTAGACTCCTTGCACTAAATGAATGGTTACAGTCATGGTGTCGAGAACATAAACTTCTCTTTGTTAATAACTGGAACTGTTTCTGGGAGTGTCCGAGGTTCTTCCGCCCTGATGGCCTGCACCCCAGCAGAGTTGGAGCAGCAGTGCTATCAGATAACATCTCTAGGATACTTCACACCATCTGACTGGTAAGACATCAGGAAATCTACGACTATGAAAACATTTATACAACAGACCAAATAGTTACAAGTTCACACACAGACCAGTTTATAGAAACGTTATCTATTCCTCGTGTAGTAAAACCAAGAATTAAATACACAAGATCCAGAAATAATCTTATTGCAGTTAAAACTGAAAAATGGCAGATAAGTAAGCACAAAAAAGTTCTAAAGTTTGGTCTTTTAAACATTAGATCACTTGCACCCAAAGCACTGATTGTAAATTAGATGATCACAGAGAATAATCTCTCAGCACTCTGTCTCACTGAGACCTGGATTACACCAGGTGATTATATGGGTCTAAACGAGTCGACACCGTCAGGATATGTTTATAAGCATGAGCCCCCTCAGACTGGTGGTGGGGGAGGTGTAACAACCCTTTATAGTGCCTCTCTTAATGTTAGTCAGAGATTAGGATTCAACTTGAAATCATTTGAAGTGCTCGTTCTTAAAATTGTATTTTCAGACATGCATAGAAAACTCGCTCTGGTCACCGTGTACAGACCCCCAGGGCCCTACGCTGATTTTCTTCAAGAGTTTGCTTGTTTCCTATCAGACCTCTTGATCGATTTTGATAAAGTGCTACTTGTAGGAGTGTTTAATATTCATGTAGATGATGTAAACAATGCTCAATTCTGATCTCAATTTCTCAATAAACCCATAACTGCTTATAATCTGATGAAATGACAAAGCATTTCACTGCATGTCGTACCCTGTATGTATGTGTATGTGACAAATAAAATTTGATTTGATTTGATTTGATTTTGATTTGACTAACAACATAGACCTTATCCTCACTAGCACATTAGACACTGTTGCCCCCATCCGGTTAAAAAAGTTTAGAGAATCAAAATGAATGTGCTCCCTCGTTTACTCTATTTATTTCAGTGTTTACCCTGTTACTTGGACCAGAACTTTTTTAAAGATCTAAATGCAGCTATTGGTAGGTTTGTATGGGACAATAAAAAACCTAGGATTAAACTTGCTTCTCTTTTGAAGCCGAGGGAGTGTGGGGGTGGCTCTTTGCCCAATATGCAGCTATTTTATTGGGCTGCTCAGATTAATCAAATGCTTAGGTGGTTTTTAAATGATACAGACTCCTTGTGGGTCAGTATGGAATCTTTTGCATGTGCGCCAAGACTGCTAACATCCCTTCCATTTATCCATAACTTTAAGGAGGTCCGCCCAGTAGCTGGGAATTATTTTGCTTTTGAACACTCTTTTGGCTTGGGATGATGTCGGGAGAAATCTCAATGTCCCCAAGAATTTGTCCATGCAATCCCCAATTGCTTTGAACCCTGACTTCCCTGACTCGTTAGCGGGTATTGGCCTTCTGGCCTGGGCAGAAAAGGGTATATCTAATTTGGCTGATTTATTTACAGGAAAGGAGTTAAAATCTTTTGAGACACTTAGGATAGATTACCAAATCCCCAAAACAGATTTTTTCAAATTTCTCCAATTACATCATTTTATTCAGTCTGAAGTGAGACAGGGGAAAATTCACTGGGAACTTTCTGATGTTGAAGATAATCTTCTTCTTCCGGGGGCACTAAAGGGGCAGATTTCTTATCTGTATTCTTTGTTATCAGGGACCTCTTCTCCATTGGATCCTTTGAGAAAGGTTTGGGAAAGGGATATGGGCCAGTCATTTACTGATGACGAGTGGCTTTCCATACGAGAGGAAGTTTTTCATAAATCAATCTCAAGCTCTGTGCATGAACAAAACTTCAAGTTTATATACAGGATATATCTTACCCCAGTACGCCTCCACAAAATGTACCCAAATGTATCTCGGATGTGTTTTAAATGCAAATCTGAAATAGGAACTTTGATGCATTTATTTTGGGACTGTAAGAACATCAAACCTTTTTGGCAGGAGGTACATGATATGGTTCAGAAGACGCTGGATAGACAATTTACTTTGTCTCCAATTATTTATTTACTAAACTGCAAAACATCATTGGATTTCTCTACTGACTCACAGTCTTTGTTAAATATCATTACTTATCTGGCGAAGAAATGCATACATATTCTCTGGTCATCTCCAAAGGTACCAACTTTAAAGATGTGTTTAGCACAAATGGCTAATCTTCTCCCTTTGGAAAAACTTACGTATGACTTACAGAATAAATCCGATGTATTCTGCCAGATATGGGCCCCTTTGTGGGATTTACTTACTCTGCAGGCAAGACCCTAGCCCTGATTTATGTTCTTCTTTTTTGTGTTTTGTTTTGTTTACCCATTTGTAGTTGTTTTCATCCTGTTTTGATTTGCCCTTTGTCTTTCCATGGTCACTTTCCCATATTAGCATTATATTGTTGTTATTAATATGCTTCAGTGTATGCTGTGTGTGTTGACTGATTGGCTCTGTTGTTATTTTGTTTTAGTGAAAAATAAATAAAAAAATATATATATTAAAAAAAAAAAAAGGTTAGAGAACAAGCATCTGCACTTTGGTATAATAGTCATACGCATGCCCTCAAGAGAACAGCCCATAATCTGGAGAGAAAATCTGGAGGAAAACTAAATTGGAGGTACCGTATTTTTCAGACTATAAGCCGCTACTTTTTTCCTACGCTTTGAACCTCGCGACTTAAACAATGAAGCGGCTAATTTATGGATTTTTTTCTGTGTTTTTCCCAGTTTCACAAACTTCAAGCCAAAAAACTGAGCGACATAACATTAGACCAATGAAATTTCCGAACGGAAACGAAAAAACGCACCTCACCTGTGTTCTGAGCTGCACGGCATCAGGAGAAAAAACTTTTTTTTTAAACGCACGACGATGCCAAAATATAAACTCACCTCATGAAGATTATGGACCTTTGAAGAAGTAGATGTCGAACTCGCAAACATCCCGAACCATCTAGGGACGTACCAGTGCCAATGGGATCCCACTACATGTGTGGAGTTTTGATATTGGACCTCCTGGAGTGTTTAAAGGCTCTGGCATGGAGAAGCTGGTGCTGGATCTGTGATGATCACAAATGTTGGGCTATTTTATGAGTTGCTCAGTAGCTCCTAGCTTTATAACCATAAAGACTGTATAAGACTGAAGAAAGAACATTACTTATAATCTTATACTCCAGTGCTCATGTTAGTTCTCACTTTCCAGTGTTCTGTATTGTTGAAAAATTTATGATCAAACTCTTGATGTCACCCAAGTGAGGATGGGTTCCCCTTTTGAGTCTGGTTCCTCTCAAGGTTTCTTCCTCATAACAGCTAAGGGAGTTTTTCCTTGCCACAGTCGCCACGGCTGTTCATCAGGGATAAACACACACAATTCACATTGATTGTTGATTTCTGTAAAGCTGCTTTGAGACAATGTCTGTTGTGAAAAACGCTAAAGAAATAAACTTGAAACTTGACTTGAATGACAACACGCCAAAGGTTATGAGTTTAAATCCCAGTCACATCAAGCTGTTACTCCTGGGCCCTTGAGCAAGGAAAGAACAGAATAAAGGATTGTATCATCAGTACATAGTAAATGTGTGTGTGTGTGTGTGTGTGTGTGTGTGTGTGTGTGTGTGTGTGTGTGTGTGTATCAGGTACTGAAGAAGAACTGGGATGAGCTTCATCATCAGTACCAAGGCCTGTCTTTGTTCACGGACATCATTTCTAAGAAACACAGAAAAGAAAGACTGGAGTCAGAAATGAAGCAGCTGGAGAAAGACATCGAGCTGATCAAGAGACACAAAATCATCTACATCACTAAAAACTAATGCCGACACGTCACTGACACGTCACTGACACGTCACTGACACGTCACTGACACACTACACGCTACACTGAATTCACCTGCTCTCCTGCATGTGCTGTAAGACCTGTCTGCATTACATTTACACACTGCAGGTGTAAACACATCGTCTGGATCTCATCCTACTGTAATAAACATGCAGGGCTTTAAATGATGCAGAGTTCATCTGTTTTATTACCTGTTATACCCTTTATACACGTGTGTACAAACATATTCGGCGATGAGGATGGGTTCCTTTTAGTGTCTGGTTCCTCTCAAGGTTTCTTCCTCATGTTATCTCTGGGAGTTTTTCATTGTCACAGTCACCACTGGCTCACTGTCTTTTATACAACTGTAACCCAGGTCATTAACCTAGGTCACTAGCATTTTATTGGCATTTTATATAATTATTATTTTCATAAAATGTATAAATATATAGAAAAAGAAAGAAGAAAAATGCAGGAAAATTTCTTTATAAATGTAAATTTTTTGAGCCGATTGCTCATTGGCGAGGTGAAAGGTTAGTCCCGGCCCTTGCCGAACGTTAGCAGACAAGCAGGTAGAATGAGAGTGAACTTGACCGAGAGAAACCGCGATTACACAAATTAACAGTATTGTGTGCTCGTTTGAACGGGAATTGATGAGACTGACGCAATACAATATAAATCTTTTCTGAAAAAAAAAAAAAACAACTTTATTTTTTTCCTGATTTATTCTTCTCCTTGGTGAGTACAAACCTTCTTATAGGAAGTGTATTTAGTTATTTATTACAAACACTGAATTGTAATGTTAAATAAATTTTAAATAAAGGTGATAAGTGATGTAAAAGTTTGCAAAAATGCTTTAAAAGTGTGTGAATATGATGTATGACTGTATATAGTAATGTTTAAAGGTTTATAAGATGTTTTACGTGTTTATGGTAGATAATTTCTTAATGTGAAATATGCTCCATGCGGTGCTAGCTTGCTCACACTGTGCATAGGCCTAGTGTTGGACTGAGCACATGGTGCATTAGCATGTATGTTCTCATGTTTGTGCAAATGATTGAGACGGAGAGTTTGGTTTAAAGTAAAATGATTTATTTGGACAATGACATTAATGTTTCATTTTGGCTTTGTTTGTTACAAGCCTGGGTTTTTATTTTTTTTGTGAAAATTGTTCCTGAATCCTGTCCTTGCTGAATATTCTGCCGAACTGGTAGGATCAAACTAATTTTGCTTTGATTTTTGATTTTTTTGAAGTTTTTTTGCCTGGACCTTCATTGGATCAAACATTTTTTTTTCTTCTCTCTACTGGATTTAAATTTTTTCTTCCACTCTTTGATGAACATTGTTTTATATTTTTGAACTTGAAATTGAGTTATCGAACTTAAACTCAACTGGACATTAAGATTGAGTTGAATGCAAAAACTGAAACATTGATTTTGAAATTCAGCGTGTGAAATTCATTATTTTACTGTGTTATTTGTATTTGTATTTTATTTGTATTTTTGAATTTTCATACACTTTTTGTTATTTTGAGTTTTATTATTCAATTCACTATTTTATTACCAATTTAAAAGAAGTTTTGAGGAGTAAAAATAACCAATGAAAAAATAATACTGTCTTTTCCCCACTGAATGACTCTGTTCCTTATTTTACTTTATTCCGTGTGATTAATTGGTTAGAGACTATTATTTGATTATACTGTTATACTTATTGCTTACCTTTGCTCCTGTGAGACGACCCTTATCTTCTGATTCTGGTCCATAAGAATCCCCAGTGGTTGGCGTGGTTCCACGAGTGTTTTATGCAGTGACCTAGGGTTGGTTATAAGAGTGCTACACACTAGTAGGACCGCGTTACACAACTTTATAACCACTTTATTTCTGTAAAGCTGGTTTGAGACAGTGTCCATTGTTAAAAGCTCTAAACAAATAAAAAATGAATTGAATTGGTGAAGCAGTGGATTTTCACATCCAGCACTCACACATTCAGCACTGGTGCTCCTCAAGGATGTGTGCTGTTCCCGCTGCTATTTTTTTTATATACACAAAAGGCTGCATTTGTGCAGATTCATCTGTGAAGATCCAGAAATTTGCTGTTGACACCACAGTCATCTGTCTAATCCAGGAAGTAGATCAGCTCTGGTGTACATTTACATTTACGTTATTTGGCAGATGCCCGTAATTCAGAGTGACTTGTATTTAACTTATTCATACAACCCAGAGGTGGAAAGTAATAAAGTACAAATACTTCGTTACTGTACTTAAGTAGATTTTTCTGGTATCAGTACTTTACTACTTATTTTAAAGTAAGTTTTTTTTTTTTTTTTTTTTTTTTTTTTTACAACTTTTTACTTTTACTCATTACATTTTGTACAAAAATATTTTACTTTCTACTTCTTAAATTTTCAAAACAGGCTCGATACTTTAGTTTTAATCTATTTGGTGAAATGTCAATATTATTTTCTCTCATTGTGCGTTTTTTTTCAATCTACCACTGGTGAATAATTTCCTGTCTCTCACACACCACAGATGTAGACTAGTTTATAAAGATAACAATGAACAAGGCAGAAGGCAGTAAGAAGTCTGGGGTTTATGTGGATGAGACAGAGGGAGTCAGTGATGGAAACATGACTGAGAACAGAGACATTCCTGATCATCATCATCTTTTCTCTGCTTGTGTTCTATATGGTGGATCTTCAGCCTGGATACATTCATTAGATATTAAAATGTTAATATATTAATTAGGGCTGTTGAAATTAACATGTTAATAATGTGTTAACGCAAATTCATTTTAATGGCACACATATTTTAACGCGTGATAAATGCAGCGTTAAAAACATCCTTTCTTTATTCAGATATAAAAAATAAAAAAAAACTTCACAGAAAAATGATTTTGAATCAGTTAACATGTGTTTTACTTTGTGCCAAGTCTCAAATCAGCATAAAAATCTACCATGATGACGCTGACACGTTTTATGGCATTTTTTTCTCTTAACGCCGAAACAGACTTACAGTTTTTTTGGATTGCTTACACACTAAAATTAGAAGTAGTACACTATTAGCAAAACCTTACACTCAAGAGGCAAAACATCAGCCCATATTTGCACAACTATAAGCACATTGTCAACCTCACACTTGTTGCAAAACTCTACACACAGTGATTTGCAAAACACTAAACACACTTAACATACATTACACACAAAAATCTATCATGAAGTCACTTACTTGCAATACCACTGACTGTCAAATTACTGCACCGTCCAACCAATTGGTTCAACACAGTCATCACTTGTTTGATTAATTGTAGACCACCAATCAGGTGTATAAGTGTGGTAGTGAGAACATTCACATGGTTGGGCGGAGCAATTGTAATGATGGCCAGGTTTCACTTATCAAATTAGTGGGTCTATAAAAGGAGCAGTCGGTGTCTGGTGAGGAGTACGTTTTCCTGAACACTGGTTATGTCACCGGATACCCGGCGCAGCTGGGAGAGGTTCATGTGTGTGGCTTGAGGAATCCAGCCATTAGGTTAAAATCATCCCACTTTCTCGTTTAGAGTTTTGAGGCACATCGGGACCTGGTTGAACCGGAAGTGAGGAATAGAGAGCCGTTGTAGTGGGCTGTCTTCTTTGTGTGTCTTACCAGGGCTGTCTTGCCAGGCCTGTCTTCTCATCGGGCTGTCTTCTTGCTGGGCTAGCTTTGTGGTTGCTTTGCTTAGCTGTCTATCTGTTTGGTTGCTTTGCTGCCTGGCTGTCTTGTGGTCTGCGGGTCGCTAAAGCGCAGACGGAGTGACATTGCATTGGCGTGCATGCTATCTATGTGCGGAGCATCAGCGTGAGATGCATGTCCTGGCCATACCGTGCTATAGCTAACGGCTTACTGGATTAGCCAGGGAGCTAAATGCTAGCGCATTTGTTGACTGTGTGCTTTATTTATATACATGTATGTGTTAGTGTGTTCGTTTCAGTGCTCCACACTGTGAGGGTCTGCTGAGAGGTGGCCTGAGAAACTGCTGCTATATATATATATCTGTTTATCTGAGGAGTTTGAAGATCTGGATGCTACCCAACAGCTAGCGGAATGTTAAGAGGTCGTGTGTTTATTTTATGAGGTGTATTGAATGGAATTTGCTGTTTTTATTCCTGTTGACTGTCTTTTGTGCTTGTCATTTTCCTTTTGTGATTGTGTGTGTGTGTGTGTGTGTGTGTGTGTGTGTGTGTGTGTGTGTGTGTGTGCGCGTAAATTGATTTAACCATACTGTGGTTTGCTTCTTCTCCTGGTGTCTGGGAGACCAGTTCTAGTGTGAGGGACAAGTTCCTCTCTGCTTGGTGGTGGTTTCCTTCGGTGTGCAGTGGTCGACAGGTGGGGTTGTGGTGTCGTATGAGTGCACGTGTGTTTGCTGTGGATAGGAGATCATTAGAGTAAGGTCCCCAGCCCTGAAGTCCAAGCATTCTTGCGTTGTATATTATGTATGGTGCGATTGTAATTTTACGAGTTCTTAATAAACTGTGTATTATACCCCTGTCTCATGTCCTGACTCAGCTGTAGACGAACCTGAGTGCCTTGTGCATTTCTTTATAAAGGGTTATCCCCGGTAACTGAGCCCCCGGGGTGGCAAAGTCGGTTTCTATTAGTAACATTTTTAAATCTAGTTAAATTTTATTGTTAAAGTCTTCCAAATCCTGAATTTCTCGAGTTTGGGAATAAGTTAGACGCGCCTGAATGCCACATAAGCACTATAAAAAGCAGCAGGTGAGTTCATCGGTCTCCAAAAACAATGGAAATAGTCAGAGAAAGAGTAAGACGAGGAGGAGGACAAGGAGGTGGAGGAAAGGGAGGAAGAGGAGTCAACAGAGGAGGAATCAACAGAAGAAGAGGAAGAGATGGAGGCCATGCTGGAGGTAGACGTAGCGGAAGAGGAAGAGGAAGACAAGAAGGTGCTCAAAGAGGACCGAATCTGACAAATAAGATCCGCGCAACACTGTTTGACCATGTTGTCAACCACGGCCTGACGCTGAGGGAGGCTGGACTGCGAGTAAAGCCATATCTAAGCCGATACACAGTGGCAAGTGAGATAAGAACATTTAGACTGGAAAATAGGTATTGTAAAAATATCATCATATCAAAAACATCTGCACGGTTTCAGTAACTGCTCACATTACTGTATTTTATGCACCATCAGCACTTCTGTTACTTTTTCCTGTAAAATTACTGTACTATTGTATACTGTTTTCTTTTGCTACATAGGATTGAGGGTCAGGAACAACAAGGGGGAAGGCCTCCTATGTTCACAGAACAGCAAGAGAGGGAGATAGTAAACATGGTTTTGGACAACAATGCTATAACACTCAATCAGCTCCAAGCTAACATTGTCAATAACCACGCCAGTTTCAACAATATCCATCAGGTCTCAACATCAACACTGGCATGCATCCTAAAAAAAAAAACATATTCAAATGAAAATTTATCGAGTGCCTTTTGAGCGCAATTCTGAAAGGGTGAAACTGCGGCATGATTTGTGTGTTTTTGCATACCGTCTCTTAATCTTTTACTGTACTGTAATATGTATACTAGATCTACACTAAACTACACAATTTTGCATGACACTGTTCTTCAGAGAGTTTTACGAATGGATGGAGAGAAGATCCAGCATGAGTTCATTTATGTAGATGAGGTTCAACCTGTTGAGAACACGAAGGAGGGGAAGAAACATCATTGGCTACAGGGCTATAGTCAATGTCCCAGGGCATCGTGTTGGTAATATAACACTCTGTGCAGCCATTACACAGAATGGGGTCCTCCACCGCCATGCCCATATGGGCCCTTACAACACAGCCCTCATACTTACATTCTTGGCGAATTGCACAACATAGCAGCAAATCAAATCGATCATATGCAATACATTGTTGTCTGGGACAAGGTGTCTTTCCACCGCTCTGCTCTGGTTCAGAACTGGTTTCAGCAACATCCACATTTCACCGTCCTATATCTTCCACGTTTTTGTTTTTTGTTTTGTTTCCCCTTTTGAATCAGTTGAGACCGAAAGCAAGGCAAAAAGGCAAAAATCTCCCCTTTATATTCAAAATTTTAGAAAAGGTTGTAGCACAGCAGTTATGCTCACACCTACTTATGAATAACATTTTTTAAATGTATCAGTCAGGATTTCGGCCTCATCATAGCACAGAGACGGCGCTAGTTAAGGTGGTAAATGACCTGTTATTGGCCTCTGATCAGGGTTTTGTCTCTTTACTTGTTTTGCTCGACCTTAGTGCAGCTTTTGACACCATTGATCACACTATACTGCTTGCTAGACTTGAGAACGTTGTAGGAATAAAGGGAACAGCTCTCTCCTGGCTCGGGTCTTATTTGACTGATCGCTATCAGTTTGTTGATGTAAATGGTGAGTTCTCCACACTCTATGAGGTAAAGTTTGGTGTTCCTCAAGGATCTGTCTTAGGCCCACTGCTTTTCTCTTTATATATGCTGCCTCTTGGTGAAATCATTCATAAACATGGGATTCGCTTCCATTGCTATGCTGATGACACACAGCTGTATATTTCAGCAAAGCCAGATGAGCTAGATCAGCTTAACAATGTTGAGAAGTGTGTAAAGGACATTAGACAGTGGATGCTTAATAACTTTCTTCTGCTCAACTCGGATAAGACGGAAGTACTTTTACTAGGACCACATGCAGCTAGAAGTAAACTTTCCGATTACGTAGCATCTCTAGATGGTGTTTCTGTTTCAGCGTGTACGGCTGTCAAAGACCTTGGTGTGATTATTGACCCTAGTCTTTCCTTTGAGTCTTACGTTAATAATATCACCAGGATCGCCTTCTTTCACCTAAGAAATATTGCTAAAATTAGAAATATGATGTCGTTACAGGATGCAGAAAAACTAGTTCATGCTTTTGTTACCTCTAGATTAGACTACTGTAACGCTTTACTGTCTGGGTGTGCGAGTAAGTGCTTAAATAAGCTTCAGTTAGTCCAGAATGCAGCAGCAAGAGTCCTCACCAGATCTAGGAAATACGACCACATCACCCCTGTTTTAATCAGTCTACACTGGCTCCCAATCAAATCTCGCACTGATTATAAAATACTACTACTGACGTATAAAGCACTTAACGGTCTCGCACCGCAGTATCTGAGTGAACTTCTGTAAAAGTATGACCCTCCACGCCTACTTAGATCAAAAGGTGCTGGCTATCTGTTGGTTCCTCAAATAATGAAGACTACAACTGGGGGCAGATCTTTCTCTTATAAAGCCCCACAGTTATGGAACAGCCTTCCAACCAGTGTTCGGGACTCGGACACAGTCTCAGTGTTCAAGTCGAGTTTGAAAACTTATTTAGTCAAGCCTTTTATCATTAGGTTTTTCTTAGGTAAAGGCTCAGATCTGGAGGGAACATGGATATAGTGTTTGGTGAACTGGTATATTTTTATGCTGTCGTCCCCTCACATTCACACGTTCACTCGTGTTTGTTGACGGTGGTGTGGTGGGTCGTCTCTTATCCCAGAGATCCCTCATGTGTGTGTTACCTTCTGGTTCTCCATTTTAGTTATGCTGCCATAGCGAGTCTTGCCGAAGTCCAAACTGCACAGTTACATTAACTTTCATACACCAATAGGGACACTTACAGTTTTTTCTGAATGCTTAAGCGCTAATCGTGATTCTTGTAGCACAATTTCTAAAACTATTAATACGTATAGCAAAACCACTCACTGAGTTTGCAAAACTAAAAGCACAAACACTGCTTTGCACTCAGTTTGCAATTTTGTAACACACACTTTGCAATACTGTAGGCACAATTCACTGCACAACACTCTTTTTGCTGAACTTTAAACACAACTCACTGCTTACACTCAATTACCAAATTTCCAACACACTCCTAGCAAAATTATACACATGTATGGCTATCATTAACACTATTTTGCCAACTGTCTGGCACACTTTCACATGTGAAAACTGTTTTAAATAATTAGTTCACTTTGCAATCAGCCTAAGCACTATAAATAAGCCACAGGTAAGCTGTCTGTGTGGAGTACAATGGAAGGAGCAGTAAGAGTGAGAAGAGTGAGAATCAGAGGAGGCCGAGGAGGCCGAGGGAGAGGACGTGGAGGTGAAGAAGCGAGAGGGTTAGAGGAAGTTAGATGAAGAGGACAAGGAGGAGAAAGAAGAGGCCGAGGAGGCCGAGGGAGAGGACGTGGAGGTGAAGAAGCGAGAGGGTTAGAGGAAGTTAGATGAAGAGGACAAGGAGGAGCAAGAAGAGGACGAGGAGGGGAAAGAGGAAGGGTAAGAAGAGTAAGAAATAGAATAACTGATGACATCAGAGCTACAATAGTGGACCATGTCATCAACCATGGGATGACCCTGAGGGAAGCTGGCCAACGGGTTCAGCCTAATTTGAGCCGCTACACTGTGACAAGCATCATTAGGACATTTCGAAATGAGAATCGGTAAGTACTTTGTAGCACTGCCATACTCTAATGAGAAACACAACAGTACCATACATGCAAAAATACTGAAATTGTTACTTTACAGAATTGCTAGACGTCCAGATGTTGGGGGCAGAGGAAGAATGTTCACTCCAGAGCAAGAGACCCATATAGTGAACATGGTGATTGCCAATAATGCAATAAGACTGCGCGAAATACAGCAGCGCATAATTGATAATGACACCATCTTTCAAAATATACACAGTGTAAGCATTTCTGCACTAAGTCGTGTACTTGCGCGCCACAGAATAAGAATGATTCTGTTGCGCGAAAGAAACACGTTCTGTGTTTCTTTCGAGAGAAACACAGAACGTGTAAAGCAACTGCGATATGACTATGTGCAGGTAAGCTATAGTGTCATTGGTTCTGAATTTGGAAGTGCATACTGTAGTGCTGTGCATGGGCCTGATGTGTTGCATTTGTTTTGTCTTGTCCAGAGAGTGATGGAACTAGAAGCAGATGCAATGGGACATGAGCTACTTTTTGTAGATGAGGCCGGTTTTAACCTCAGTAAAACCAGGAGACGTGGCAGGAACATTACTGGACACCGTGCCATCATCAATGTCCCAGGACAACGTGGTGGTAACATAACCATGTGTGCAGCTATAAGCCAAAATGGTGTTGTTCACCATCATGCAACCATAGGCCCATACAACACTGCACACATTATTGCATTCCTGGACACCTTACATGACATGCTAAATGTTCAGAGACCAGAGCATACCCGATATGTCATCATATGGGACAATGTTAGTTTCCATAGGGCCGCAACTGGTTTACAGACCACCCATCCTTCATGGCACTCAACCTCCCTCTATACTCTCCATTCTTAAATCCCATCGAGGAGTTCTTCTCTGCCTGGCGCTGGAAAGTGTACGACCGTCATCCTCATCAACAGGTAGCCCTTTTACAGGCAATGGAGGAGGCATGTGGAGATATTGACCAGGCATCATGTCAGGCCTGGATACGGCATTCAAGGAGATATTTTCCCCGGTGCCTTGGACTGGAGGATATTGCATGCGATGTGGACGAAATTTTGTGGCCGGACCCAGAAAGACGACATGATGTAGGCTGATTGTCTTTTTTTTTTTTCTTTTTTTTTGTGAAATTACTATTTTGTGTTCTGACTTTGTCTTGGTTTTGATGAGTGTGAATAAACACCAATACTTGAAGTTTGAATCCTTGTATGTTTACATGACACTATGACAAAAGTATGACCTCAAATTGACATCTGTACACAAAGAAAGCAAAAGCCAGATGTGTTTTGTATTCATACCATCAGTGTGTATTTGGCACATTGTGCGCTTAGTAGATGACGGCTTGTGTTTACTGTTTGATACGAAAACACCATTTTTACGAAGGTGTGAAGAGTTAATCTAGCTGTGTTCGCTTTTGCAAGAGAACTACAATGTTTTGATAATTGGGTGAAAGGTTTTCTTATTTGTGTGTAGAGTTTTGCAAAAATAGCCAATAGTTACAAAAAATGTGCTTAAGCAATCAGAAAAAACTGTAATAATCCATATCCTTCTCTTCCCGTCTCTCTCTCTCGCTCGCTCGCTCGCTCTCTCTCTCTCTCTCTCTCTCTCTCTCTCTCTCTCTCTCTCTCTCTCTCTCTCTCTCGGTCGAGTTAAACATGCTCCTGAGGTTCCAGTGACCACTGTTTCTGCCCCTCTCCCCTCCGTGGATCTTCACACTTCTGTGCAGCTTGGGACGGTATCTCATCAACACCTTGGGTGGTTCCATGTAATTCCGGAGTAGAACGGGTGCTTGAGGACGGATTGGACTGTAGTTGGTGTCGGCGGTCTGCTGCACTGACTCGGGAGTGCAGTTTGCTTCTGATCATCATCACTGTACACCGCAACATTGTATATCTGCTTCAAATGGACATTTGGTGCAACCCAGATGAGGATGGGTTCCCTCTTAAGTCTGGTTCCTAAGCCATCCAAAAAACTGTAAAAGATGAAAAAAGGATATATAAATAGTAAAGTTTGTTTGAAAACGCAGAGAGAAACACAGAACTCGTGACAAACAAGTCAAACACAGGAAGCTACGTCACCTGTCAGTTCCTCATCATTGTTCTTCAAGGCTCTTTTAAAACAGTTGATGTTTTATTTCCATCTTTTATACTTGTGTTTGAATTCTTTCTTTAGTAGGTTTAAATTGACCTCCTGCTGTGTTTTCCCTCTTTCTGTAAGAGCGTGTGAACGCTGACCTTTTCTTATGCTTGGGGGTTTTGTACTATCAGCACCCTCCTGAGACTGTGGTTGGCTTGTTTGAGCTTGCTGTAATGTGATGACCTGCTCTACGCTGCCATCTTCTTGAGTAGTAGGATTTGCATTACTACTTTTTGAGGATAGCTCTGTATTTTTTTCTGTGTATTATTGAGTACGTGCTGCACTTATTTAATGTGATTCTTGTAAAGATCTAGTGATTAGATATTAGGCTAGACTTATGTAACCCAAAATTTAAAATTACAATAATAGAACAAGAAATAGAATCACTAGTTTGTATTACAGCAACATCAAGATACTATGTAATGTGCAAAAAATAAAATAAAATAACATTTAAAAGTCACTTAAAAAATGTCAATATCAGACTCCTCAATGTCCAATGAACATTTGCTTATCAACTTAGTCTTTATAGTTTCTCAGTAAGCTACTGATAAAGAAAATGTCTAGTTTATCTCCAAATCAACGCTGAAATATCAGTGCAACCTAAACTTGTTTGTTTCAAACTTGGTACTTCCCTTAATAGATGTGTAACATCTCTTGCTGGTCGACTTCCATGTACAGCTTCAACATGTGATGATCTTGGCCTTCACTTAAGCAGTGAAGTGTTTTACTATACCACCCTTAATCACTATCTGAAGACCGAGACTCTTTTACTGATGTTTATTACACTTGACATCAACACCGACATCAACACCGTAGAACTGAATAAAATTATAAATATACAAAATACATTCAGTTACAAATAAAGACACAACATTAAATTTAGACATAAAACAGAAAATAAACCTACACACCACTTTGTCTGCTTGTAGACTAAAAGTGGTAACTTCTTACACAAACTTATATTTTAATTAAACACATCTTACTTTATAATAAACATTGCAGCTTTCAATACTCATCATGACTTTTTCTCACATGAGGTGAACAGGAGGTGAACCTGTATCACCAAATATGATGGGAAATGTATTAATATAACACAAACTCACATAAATCATAAAAAAATCTAACTTATTTTGTCTACCAGTCAAATATACATATTATTAAAAAAATGTTGAATTACAAAAAATAACAAAAAAATTACCGAGATAAATAAACATTTAATTGTGAAGGCGCCACCGTGTGGACATGACATAGCATAAACGGAATGTTTATGACTGCAGATACAAAGTTAACAAAAGTGATTAACGAGATTGGAAAACATTTGTATTTAATTTTATTGTATATTTTAATGCAAAAAGAACAAGAGGTATTACATACTCATGTTAAATTTACACTTACAGAGAAAAAAAAAGAAATAAGAATAAATAAATAGATAAATACACTGTACATAAAAATATATATATTAAATACATTTCAGTTTTCAGAGCATTACATGTGTTCAGTGCTTTTTTGTTTTTTTGTTTCTTTCAAGAGATTCACATTAGTCATTAATAAAATGTTAAATGTTGAGTCCACTTTTTCTAATAAATATGGTTTCTTTTTCTTGACCACAGAATTCACAGAAATATGAAATATTCATCTTAAATCTTTCCAAAACATGCTTAGCAGGATCAATTCTCTGGAGTATTTTTTGTTTTGTTTTTGACAGATTGACGGTGTGAAAACTCCCCAGTGTGACGTCACAGTGTCCCTCTCTCTGTATAAGTGGGACTGAAAGTGCGCCTGTCGCTCATTTGCGAGTTTGCAGTTGAAAATGAGTTGTTTTATGTTCTTCAGAAGGCGGCAGAAACTAGAATCTAAGCAGGCTCGTGAAATCGAGAGTTTAGAGAAGAAGCTGGTGGACACAGTCGAAACAATACATCAGATTATCCTTGAGAAAGAAAGTCTGAGGAAAGAGATTATTCATCTCAGTAGCGAGAACAACAAACATCTCCAGGATCTCACCAAGCTCCAGGAATCCTTAAAACACTATAATGACGTGGAGTAGGCTGTAGAGCAGGAAAGAGAGAGCTGGAAAAAAGAACAAGAGCTTCTGAAAGAACAGTTTGCTCAGCTTTACAAAAAGAAATCGAGCAGGAAAAAGAGATGCTGGACATGGAGGAGAGGAACATCTCGAAGCTTCTAATCACTCAGGACCCCCTGAAAGTCATGAGGAACTGGGAAAGGCATAACTGGAGAACTTAACAGCTCAGAGTATATATCATTTATAACTGTATATAACGTGTGTCTGTCTGTCTGTCTGTCTGTCTGTCTGTCTGTCTGTCTATCTATCTATCTATCTATCTATCTATCTATCTATCTATCTATCTATCTATCTATCTATCTATCGAAAGACATGTCGAGCTTGAATAGTCCTGTTCCTAAAATCAAATAAGTTTAATGAGTAAAAATGTCTATAAATACATTAATTTCTGAAATATTGAGTTTGTTGTAATTACATAATAAAACAAATTTTATTGCACTGCACATCAGTGTGTAATTATTTTATTTATTTATTTTATTCAGCAAGATTCATTCAAACTTCATTCTTTCACACTAGATCACAGGGAGGACTGGGTTACCTGCTAGTGATGGAAAAGAAGGCGTCCTACAAATATTACAACTAAAATGGCTTTGAAATGCAACAGCAATGATGATGATGATAATGATGAATACATTATGATTATAATAGTGTTGAAAATAACTGATCTTTTTTCCACTCTGAACTCTGCAAGGTTCATTGATATGCTTTAATAATTGTGAAACAGAGGAAACAGGTGACACTCAAACCCCCGGAAAAAAAGAGTTTTCTCTCAGTATATTCCACCTGGTGATGATTAAAATACCACATCATTACTGGACCTGTGTCCATGTTTTATCAGCTCATTTCCACTGACCACACAGAGGGAACAGATTTACCTGGAGGTGTGAGGAAAGTGTTTTCCTCTCTATATTACACTGTGAGGGTTTATAAAGCATTATAATCTTTTATTTGTACACAGGAATTAGTCAGGTGCTGTTATAGACTGCCATCTACTGGTGCCAACACCAAACATTGTACACACTCTGATACCACAATCACAAAATCATGACGAATTTACATCTACATGGTGTTAAACTGTAAATCAAACATATATTTGAAATTATAGTTATCATTATTAGCAGTAGAATTGTCAGAAACAGTCTGACAACTAATAATCTCAAAACTCTCAAAAACAGATCTCTTCTCTGACTTGTTCTTTCAAGGCTTTGACATATAATATGATCTATAACATCATCTAGACTTCTTCCAAGAAAAAGATCTCACTCTTATCCAAAAATTTCCAATGCAAATAATAAATAAAATGTGTCTCAGGATGGAAGTGAAGGTCAAAGACCCGCTTCATCTCTCACATTATAAACAGTTCTTAAAAAAAAAAAAAACATATAAAATACAATATAAATCAGTATTAAATAGGTAATATTCTACAACATAATGTTAAATATGATGTTTCCACAATGTTTCTGTAATGCTCATAAATAATCGTGTCCCCTGTGAAAGAGTTTTCGTTTGTTAAGCTGCTGAATGTAAAAGAACACTGGATGTGTACTGTTAATTAAATGTTTTCTTATCATGTGTGATTTGTGATGGAGTTTGAGCATAAAAACAGCATGATTACTGATATAAAATGTTTATCTCAGTGTTTATGTGATTATTTAAATATCACTCTTAAGTTTGTTTGGTTAAAAACATTAAAGTGTAATTTTAGAGTTTAAATGTGATCATTTATGGTTAATATGTGAAACAATGATAAAGTACACTATATGGACAAAAGTATTGGGACACCGGACTTTTCCAGCCATATGTGGTTCTTTCCCAAACGGTTATCGCAAAGCTTAAGACACAAATGTACAGAGTTTTTGGATTCAGTAGCATGAAATTGTTCCTTCAGTTGAACTAGGAAACTGCAAAACAGAAGTGGGATTAACAGAGTGATGAGAAAAGTAGGCAGGAGTACAAGGAGATGCAGCAGCAGGTAAAGAGGGATGTGGCGAAAACCAAGGAAAAGGCATATGAGGAGCTGTAGGAGAAGTTGGACACTAAGGGAGGAGAAAAGGATTTGTAGCGATTGGCCAGACAGAGGGACCGAGCTGGGAAGGATGTGCTGCAAGTTAGAGTAATAAAGGATGGAGTTGGAAATGTGTTGACTAGTGAGGAGAGTGTGTTGAGAAGATGGAGGGAGTATTTTGAGCAGCTGATGAACGAGGAAAATCAGAGAGAGAGAAGGTTGGATGATGTGGAGTTGGTGAAGCAGGATGTAGATAGGATTAGTAAGGAGGAAGTGAGAGCAGCTATTAAGAGGATGAAAAGTGGAAAGTCGGTTGGACCAGATGACATACCTGTAGAAGCATGGAGATGTTTAGGAGAGATGCAGTGAAGTTTTTAACCAGATTGTTCAACAAGATTTTGGAAGGTGAGAAGATGCCTGAGGAATGGAGAAGGAGTGTGCTGGTACCGATCTTTAAGCATAAGGGAGATGTACAGACCTGCAGTAACTACAGGGGAATTAAGTTGATCAGTCACACCATGAAGTTATGGGAAAGAGTAGTGGAAGCCAGGCTGAGAGAAGAGGTGACCATCTGTGAGCAACAGTATGGTTTCATGCCGAGGAAGAGCACCACAGACGCATTATTTGCTTTGAGAATGTTGATGGAGAAGTATAGAGAAGGTCAGAAGGAGTTGCATTGTGTGTTTGTGGATTTAGAGAAAGCGTAGGACAGAGTGCCGAGAGAGGAGTTGTGGTATTGTATGAGGAAGTCAGGTGTGTCAGAGAAGTATGTGAGGGTGATGCAGGACATGTATGAGGACAGTGTGACAGCAGTGAAGTGTGCAGTAGGAATGACAGACTGGTTCAGGGTGAAGGTTGGACTGCATCAAGGATCAGCCTTGAGCCCTTTCCAGTTTGAAGTGGTGATGGACAGGTTGACGGACGAGGTCAGACAGGAGTCTCCCTGGACGATGATGTTTGCAGATGATATTGTGATTTGTGGTGAGAGTAGTGAGCAGGTTGAGAAGAGCCTGGAGAGGTGGAGATATGCGCTGGAGAGAAGAGGAATGAAAGTCAATAGGAGTAAGACAGAGTACATGTGTGTGAATGAAAACAAGGGCAGTGGATTGATGCGGTTACAGGGAGAAGAGGTGGAGAAGGTGGAGAAGTTCAGGTACCTGAGGTCAACAGCACAAAGTAATGGAGAGTGTGTTAGGGAAGTAAGGAAAAGAGTGCAGGCAGGGTGGAGTGGGTGGAGAAGAGTGATAGCAGGAGTGATTTGTGATAGAAGAGTATCTGCAAGAATAAAAGGGAAAGTGTATAGGACTGTGGTGAGACCTGAGATGTTGTATGGATTAGAGATGGTGTCATTGAGTAAAAAGAAGGAGGCGGAGCTGGAGGTAGCAGAGCTGAAGATGCTGAGGTTTTTGTTGGGAGTGATGAGGATGGACAGGATTAGAAATGAGTTTATTAAAGGAACAGCGCATGTAGGACGTTTTCGTGACAAGGTGAGGGAGGTGAGATTGAGATGGTTTGGACATGTGCAGAGGAGGGACATGAGTTGTATTGGTAGAAGAATGCTGAGGATGGAGCCACCAGGAAGGAGGAAAAGAGGAAGGCCAAGGAGGAGGTTCATGGATGTGGTAAAGGAAGACATGCAGGTAGTTGGTGTGAAAGAGGCAGATGTAGAGGACAGGGTGGTATGGAGACGGATGATCCACTGTGGCGACCCCTAATGGGAGCAGCCGAAAGAAGAAGAAGACTTGAACTAGAAGACCCAAACCAGTTCCAGCATGACAATACCCCTGTGCACAAAGCCAGCTCTATGAAGATCTGCTTTTCACTGTTTGAAGTAAAAGATCTCCTGCTATAGAGCTCTGACCTCAACCCTATTGAACACCGTTGGGTCTCCTCACCTACATCAGTACTTGACTTTACTAACACATCTTCCCCTAGTGCCTCTTCTTCCTGAGGGCTCTGAAAAAGAACTATCTTTCTACAGGCGTCCTGGTGAACTTCTAAAATTGCACCATTAAGAGCATTTTGACCAGCTGTATTACAGTCTGGTATAGACACTGCTCTGTGTCAGATCGGAGGTTTGTGAGAACTTCCAAACTTCACTCCCAAAGACTGAAGACATTTACAGGAAACACTGTCTCAGGAAAACAAACCCATAAGGAGAACGTTACTTTACTGAGGCATCTTTGTACACAAATATGATGCTATCATAGACAAGAATGAGCGAGCAGATTAACTGAAGATTGGATGGTACATCAGTTTTGTTTATTTTGAACAATAAACAACTGTTTGTTGTTATTTATGTATTAATTTATTTTTAGGGAAAAGATCTCAGGAGGACAAAATGATGTTTCAGTGGCATTAGTGATTAGTTGGGGATTTAAAGTAGATTAGGCTCCAGTTAAGGCTTTTAAAGATTTCCATAAAGATCTATATAAAGGTTGTAGGAGCTGTAGGTAATTTGATAGTAGCTGTAAAAACAGTTACACCTGCTGGAAACTTGGTGTGTTTTGGGTGTTTATTACCTAAAAAAGCACTGTAGTTATAATATTTAACATTTTACATTACACCTTTTAATACTGATATATTTGAACACATTTCCCCCTGTTTTGGCAGATCAACTCAATGAAGTGGGAATATTACAGTCATAATATGGGGGGAAGAAAGAAATGTGCTGAACACAGTAAACCAGATTACTACCATATATATTCCATTAATACTTTCACTGGTACACACATTCAATATATATATATTTACTTTTATTTATGTTCAGCAGGGGTGCCAATACTTTATTTCAGCACACAAACGATATCAGTGTATTTAATATCAACACAATAATAACAATGCCAATTATTAATGCACTTATAATAAATCTAAATACAGGCAACATACGACCATTCGACTTTACGACCATTCGACTTTACGACCACAAGCCGCGGCGTACGACAGTGCGCACCAGCTTCCGGCAGCGCTACCATCTCCGCGATTTAGAAAGATAAAGAAAAAATCCGTGAATTAAAATGGTGTAGAGATTATACAAATGGCATAAAATGAACAAATACTACTTAAAGATTTTTATAACATCATTTCACAGTACTGTACATATAACCTACTCTACTTACAACCAAATCGACCACCTGTAAAAGATTAATGACATCACTAAGAACCAAGATAAGCTGTTACACACACACACACACACACACACACACACACACACACACACACACACAGGGAGGTTTTATGTTTTTAATAAGTATATAAGTAGGAAATAAACAATCAAACAAAACCGTTTTGTACGTACATTACGTAATAATCGCACGCGCTACGTGAACTAGTACGTGTTACCGGAAGTTCACGCACACAGAGCGGATGAATAGATACGTTTATGTAAATAAACAAACAATACACACTTTCTCCACAAATATTTAATATCAGTGAAATAATTAATGATTTCCGTGAATATACATTATTTACTTTCAGCGCGTGCACACTCCATGTGCGTTACGTAAACTCTGTCACGTGGTACACGGCATCAGAAAAATGGCCACGTGTTAGAGGAAGTTCACGCAAACAGCGGATTTCTATGTAGCTACAGTATATACATATTCCATATATTTTATAACAATAGTAATATAATAAATACATTTCGTGCCTGGTTGTTTTGTGTTTTTAAAATGGGTTTGTTTTTTGATAAAACAAAATAAAAAATGTCTGCGTGTCGAACACGTGCAGTAGGCGGAGCTGTTGCTAAGCAACCGTTCGCGTGATAAACAAAACACGTTGTATCGCGGTACGTATAAAAGCGTCCATCCGATTGATTTAGATGTTCTGAGGAGTTTGGTTGTGTTTGTTTTCTATGAAAGCTACAATCTCGAGTGTAATGCATCCTCCTGAGAACTTTTATCACCTGATTCCCAGAGAGGAGGTGAAGAGTGAAAAAGCTCCCAGGTAAGAGTCCATTTACACTCCAGAGAGAGCGTGTTCCTGTTCCTGACACTGGAGAATCCTTCCATAAATCTCATTTAAACTAACAAAATCAATACTGTACACACACACACACACACACACACACACACACACACACACACACACACACACACACAGCTGGTTAAACAATTTCTTACATTCTAAATATAAAAACTGAAAGGTGAAAATGATGATGAAGATGTGGTTATAATTTTTCACTTCTGTAAAAAGGCCTTTAATATATTAATATTACTTAATCATGAAAATGTGTGTAATGGAATAAATATAAATATATTAATTATAATAATAAATATAATTATATAAATGACAGATAATACGGATAATATAAAAACAAACACCACTAGAGGTCGCTCTCGTATTGACATGGGATCTTTTAGTTGCTCCAGCAAAACAGACGCAACCTGGAAAAACTAAAGGTATGGACCTCTAATAATGATGGTGATGATGATAATGTTGATGTTGTGTTTATATACAGATACATGTCACAGTTCAGAGAGCAGGTTAAACAGGAGCAGAAGCTGAACAAAGCCTCCCACAGGACCATGGGTCCAGCTAAAGTGGAAGTGTCTTTTCCAGATAAATTCCTGAAGAAACACTCCAAAGAACCCAAACTTCCTGAAAGTAAGAGTCACCTGAGATCAGTAAAGCTGCACAACACACACACACTCACACACACACACACACACACACACACACACACACACACACACACACACACACACACACGCACACACACAAACTCTAATGATAATGAGGATCTAATGAAAGTCCTGAAACAGTATCATGATGTCACATCACCACACTGTTCTTCTCAGAGAAGCCGTTCTCGTACAGAGAGGTCCTGCCCAGAAAACCGTCGATCCCGACCAAAACCGAGCAGCTGCTCGCCGGAGGACACGCCCAAAGAGACTTTGTGAGAAGGAACGCAGTGGAGAACATAAAGGCAGTTCCACGTAAACCCAAACCGGCTTCCGTACACACCAGACATGGAGACAAGGAGCTGCTGGAGAACTCAGGCCTCGTCCCAAAGTATATCAAGAGAATGGTGAGTGAGAGAAAGGTGTGAAGGAACAGAATAAAGGATTGTATTATCAGTACATAGTAAATGTGTGTGTGTGTGTGTGTGTGTGTGTGTGTGTGTGTGTGTGTGTGTGTGTGTGTGTGAGGATTACGGAAAAGTCCCGGAGTACCTGAAACAGAGGCAGGAGGAGTTGAGGAGAGCGCAGGAGGAGTACGATCGCTACGTGAAGAAGAAGAGGAAGGAGGAAGCCATGATGCAGCTCTCTGAAGAGGAACGACAGGATATACTGCACGTGAGTCTCACACACACACAAACACACACTCAATCACACGCTCACACACATGCACATGTACACAAACACACACACCTCAAGATGTAACCCAGACATGCATCTGTTTTACATAAACTCTGCCCTGTGTGTGTGTGTGTGTGTGTGTGTGTGTGTGTGTGTGTGTGTGTGTGTGTGTGTGTGTGTGTGTGTGTGTGCGGGTATCAGGGACTGAAGAAGAACTGGGATGAGCTCAATCATCAGTACCAAGGCCTGTCTTTGTTCACGGACATCATTTCTAAGAAACAAAAAAAGGAAAGACTGGAGTCAGAAATGAAGCAGCTGGAGAAAGACATCGAGCTGATCAAGAGACACAAAATCATATACATCACTAAAAACTAATGCCGACACGTCACTGACACGTCACTGACACGTCACTGACACGTCACTGACACGTCACTGACACACTACACGCTACACTGGATTCACCTGCTCTCCTGCATGTGCTGTAAGACCTGTCTGCATTACATCTACACACTGCAGGTGTAAACACATCGTCTGAAATAAACATGCAGGGCTTCAAATGATGCAGCGTTCATCTGTTTTATTACCTGTTGTACCCTTTATACACGTGTGTACATGCATACCAGGTCCTGGAGAGAGGGCAATATGTAATGTAATATGTACATTGTATGTATAATTGTACAGAAGTTATATACAGTGTTTATGCAGTGATCTAACGGTGTAGTGTAGATTTCAGTAGTGTGATGGTGGATGGAAAAAAGCTGTCCCTGAACCTGCTGGTGTTCTGGTGCATATGTTCCTGTATCTCCTTCTTGATGGAAGAAGGTTAAACAGTTTGTGACTGGGATGTGAAGAGTCCTTGATAATGTTGTGAGCTCTGTGCAGGCATCTACTGTGGTGAAGGTGTTCAATGGTAGGTAGTTGGGTGCCAGTGATGAGTTTTAGCCACCCTTTGCAGGGCTTTGAGTTCACACACAGTGGAGAATCCGTAACCATACAGTGATGGAGTTGGTCAGGATGCTCTCGTTGATGCCGCGGTAGAAACTTGTTGTACATTAGTTCCATTGATGTTGACTGGGAAATGTCTCCTGCTGTTGGATTTCCGAAAGTTCACGATGAGCTCTTTAGTCTTTGTGGCGTTGAGGGTCAGGTTGTTGGTGGCACACCATGCTGTCAGGCTTCGGATCTCTTCCCTGTAGGCTGATTCATCGTCATTGCTGGTCTGGCCGACCACGGTGATGTCATCTGCATACTTGGTGAAGATGTTGGAGTTATACAGAGGAGCACATTCGTGGGTGAACAGGGAGTAGAGCAGTGGGCTCAGATCACAGCCCTGTGGGATGCCAGTGTTCAGAATGAGGGTTGAGGATACCTGGTTGCCCAACCTAACAGATTGAGGTCTGTTGGTGAGAAAGTCCAGAATCCATCTGCAAGTGGAGGTGCAGAGACCCAGGTCACTGAGCTTAGTGATCAGTACAGTGGGGACTGTATTGAAGGAGAGAAATTACTACTGAATCGCAAAATCTGGAGAGACGCTGGGCCTCGCGTTGTTCACGCGCTGCCATCTTGGTCTTATTTTGGGATCATAAAAGAAATGAACGTATTTAAAGAGTTTTTTACTCGTTAAACTCATTTGAGTTTTGAAACAAGACTATTTCAAGCTCGACATTTCTTTGTATGTCTAAAAATAGCTTTATTCATCTTATCATCGGTTTACTGTCTCTTATTACAGGTAATATTATATATTAATACTTGCTGCAATGCCCTTTTTTATAATTGTGACAAATAAATTCAAATGAAGTATAATTATTAATAGAAAAGGTTTGTACTATATAAGAATCTTATCTTTAATATGATATAAAAATAGTATACAAATTATACAATTATAAAAATGTGTAAATGTAAATTTAATGCATACTGTATAACCATATTCATTATATTTGTAATTGTAATTTTTCTGAAATTGTGGGGGTTCAAACCATCTCAATCTAGCATCCCTCACCGTGTCTCCAAAACAGAATCCAAAACTACAGTACATCCGGCTCATATACGATCTTTGATGCGATCCAACCTCCACCTTAAACCAGTCTGTCGTTCCTACTGCACACTTCACTGCTGTCACACTGTCCTCATACACCACCCTCACATACTTCTCTGCCACACCTGACTTTCTAATACAATACCACAGCTCCCCCTCCACCCTGTTGTATGCCTTCTTTCAATCCACAAAAACACAGAGCAACTCCTTCTGACCTTGTCTCTACTTCATCATCAACATTCAAGCAGATAAAGCGTCTGTAGTGCTCTTCCTCGGCATGACTCCACCATCTTATTCTTCTTTCAGTCATTACTCTCCTCCTCTTCTTTATCACCTCCAAAACCCTCCAACAGACTGATGCATCTGATGCTGTCTAGCTACACTGTCCCCTGCCAACACCTTACAGTCTCCAATCTCTTTCAGGTTGCATCTCCTACATAGAACATAGTCCACCTGTGTGCACCTTCCACTACTTTTATACGTCACCCTATGATCCTCCTTCTTCCTAAAATAAGTGTTCACCACTGCCATTTTCCATCCTTTTATCAAAATCTATCACCATCTGCCCTTCCACACACTGTCAGAAAAAAAGGTACAGTGCTGGTACAATTTTGTTCCTAGAGGTACAAAACTCATTTAAAGGTCCACAATTGGTCCTTAGGGTACAAATATGTACCCAAAATGGCTTATAAAGGTACAACATTTTAGGTTTAGATTTGAAAGGTCCATTTTTGTACCTTTTGAAACGTTTTTTTTTTTTTTTCAGTTAAGCTCCAATAACTTATGTCTGTTTCTTTATTAATTAAATGTATGTCAGGTCAAAATAACAGCAAAACAACATATTAAGTAGTTTTAAATGTTAAAAATAAAATGGTGAGATGTTTTGTAGGACTATATTAGCTATATAAATGAACATACTTCACCATCACTTCATGTAACGTTAGCCTATCCTGTCTGTAAAATAAAATAAATTTTATTTCCAAACATATTAATGATTCTATTAAATTAAATATATGTATAATAATTGTTCATGTTTGTTGTGATTTAGTATAATTTTTTTTTTTCAACGTTACGATTGTTGTCGCTTTAAGAATTTCCCGCTCTGCTTGATCGTCGTTCATCAGTGTGCGCGCGCGGGCGCGGTCCTGACAGAACTTCAGAACACGATTTCGTCAGACTGGCCGTTGTACGATGGATTTGGGAAGCGCCTTCAAAAGTTCAGAATGGAGTTGGGAAAAATGAATACCACACAATTAATAAAGGAGCTTATGCAGTTTGGCATCGAAATCACTGATGAGGAGAGGAAAAAATTTGAGGGTGAGTATGATTATTATCACATGTTGAGATGTTTTAAGAAAATCTAACTTAGGCTTTTCTCGAGGATAACAGATATAGACTATAAACTTTCATACCTTTGCCTCGCATACCACATTTATTTGATAAAAACTGTGGCCGACACTATATATTGGCAGGGCTAGCCATTGTAATTAGTGGTTATCTCAGTTTTTTTACATTTTGAGACTAAAAATATCCTGCCTGTGATTGCGTCATTTTGTTAGGCCGCATGAGACTTCCCCGACGCAACCCTCCGGCCATCAAACTTAAAATCAAGTGATTAATAAGTAAGGTACAATTTACATCACAGCGGCGGTACGAATATTTATTTATTTGTTAAGCACACTTGATAATATAAAAATAATATTTGATATTAAAGCAGTTGCATTATGCAGCAGACATTATACAGCTCATTGTCTTCATGCAGTTAATTAATCAACCATCGGTTTATTATATCGGCCTTTTTCATGCTATAGTCGATATGCCGATGGTTGTGAATTGTCAAAATTGGCCAATCTCTAAAATTAAAGCTGCAGTCCGCAACTTTTTTTGTGTTAAACATTTACAAAAATTATATAATGAGAATGTACAACATGAATCCCTTTTCCAAACCGTGTTTTTGTCTTATCCTGAATCATTATGGTACACTTATAATAAGTGTTTATATTCGGACTATTTCAGACCAGACTGGTAGGGCTCGCCGCAGAATATCACAGTAACTGCGTGACTCACGGAGAAAAGTAGCTCCGGCTAGAATGTTCCTCCGCAAGACGCGTGCAGTTCTGGGTCCGGTTGCACCAGCTGTGCGCAAGTTTCAACGTAGACCAGTTTTGACGTAAATGGGCACTAAGTTACAACTTAAGCACTACTAAATATTTTTGTGTTGCACCATTAAACTTGAAGTGTAACTCTACGTATACACTAAATATTTACGGAAGCCTCCTATCAGAAGTAAAGGTTGGAATAAATAGCAGACTGACTGACCTGCATCAATAAGCTCTTGTTTTACCTGACAGACTTCATTCTTTACACATATATGATGCTGCTGACATTTACACTCTCTTACATTTTAAGAAAGAGAACATTATGTGAAAAGATTACTTTGTTAGCCACTCTTCAACACAATCCCGTTAAACAGTGCGCCGCTGTATGCATCGGTCCCATCACTCCGTGCATGTCAAATAAAATCAGTCATAATCAATAATGTAATTTCTTATGTTTTTTTGTATCAGTATTTATTTATCCTTATGGAAGCCCGTTTCCGCCACAAAAACAAAAAAAAAGATGAATTGCTACTTTTTATCTCAGAATTCTGACTTTTTATCACGCAATTGCTACTTTTTATCTCAGAATTCTGACTTTATAACTTGCAATTGTGAGATATAAACTTGCAATTGCGAGTTAAAAAGTCAGAATTCTGAGATAAAAAGTCGCAATTAATCTTTTTTTTTTTTTTTTAGTGGCGGAAATGGGCTTCCATATATCCTTAATAATTTTGTTTCAAATACAGTTTCTGAATGTTATTTACATATAAATACATTTATGATTAAGTAGTAGGTAGGGATGCACCGATCTGCCTTTTTCCCTTCCGAGCCGATACTGAATCCCAGGTATCGGTATCGGAAGCGAAAAAGGCGGATCGGTGCATCCCTAATGGAAACTTATTTTTACTGTTAGCTACGTGAGGCAAAATAAGTCAGAATGAAGGAAAAACTGAAATTCACAGAATTTCAACAACTTCTCCTCACGTACTTGAAGGATCACTAAGGGTAAACATCATATTATGCGACTACGCATTATTTTACGGAGACCTTACGAGCTACTAGCTATGTTCTTGCCTTAAGTACAAATGGTGCAACCGAATAAAGTACAAACTAGCTAGTAGTTACTAAGCCACTAGTGTGGACTTTGTTCCAATTTAAGAAAGAACTTACAAATGGCTGGTGCAACCCTACCCTGTTTATTAACCGCTAGAGGGCCGAAAATCGCGGACAGCAGCTTTAACTTAGTGATACATTTTCCTGCAGCGCCACCAAATCAGGTGCTGGCGCCTCTGTCTGTAGAACTTAGTGGCACTGGTGCCACTGCTCTCAAATGTTAGTCTGGAGCCCTGTGTCACTGCAATTGACAAATTCAGCTGTCTGTTAGGGTTCATGTAATTTCCATGTTTTATTATTTTAATCTCTATTTTAATCTTAATTTCATTTCAGAATTTATTTGTTAGGCCTGTAAAGTATTCCCCACTGGTTACCATTTTTGAGTGTGTATTTTACCTGACAGGCAATGGTGCCGTGTTCCAGCTTCAAATATACTGGTTTAGTGCATGGTTCTAATGATGTTTAATTCAATTGTACTTTTCATGATCTCTTTTATGTTATAGACAATGATGTAGATGGAGAGACTGTTGACATTGGGCTGACGGAGTCAATGGTTTCATTCCTCTTTGAGGGATCATTTAAGAAGCAGGCAAAATTCCACCGATTTGTCCAACAGATGAAGGAAATGGTGACATTAACGCTTGAACCTGTGCCTGCAGAATGCCTTTTTCAGTCTTCAGCTGGAGCAAGGTTGTTGTCATTTAATATTTAATATTGTTTCATTTGTTTCAGGAAACTATTCTGAAAGTTAGGGGTGTTAGAAAATATTGTTACACGTGAATATCGCAATATTATGTTTGGCGATACTGTATCAATTCTAGGGATGTCCCGATCACGTTTTTTTTGCCCTCGAGTCCAAGTCATTTGATTTTGAGTATCTGCCGATACTGAGTCCCGATCCGATACTTCTATAATAGCCTACATAAAAAAGAATAAAGAAGAGCGAAAAAACGGATCCAGGAACAGTGCTTTTCAGGTTTTTCAGGTATCTAACAGTAATCAAATAGTAATTAAATATAAAATATCACTGCATATTATCTTTACTGTATAAAATAAATAAAGATTAATCATTATTGAAGTTACAAAAACTGTTCAGTCAAGAGCAGTGAGTGATTTCTTTGTTATTTGTTGTTTGATTTAACATTAAAAACAGGCAGCAGGAATAGTTCCCCTCAGGAATGTGATTGGGTACCACTGGCCTATACTATAACAAAGTTATTGTTATTTGTTAATGAATGTATTCATCTGTCTTTTCAGTAGTAAGAACTGGTACTTTATAGTATTTGTCATACTTTATGTATCCCTGTAACATTTCATTGCCTAATTATTACTTTCTCTTTTTTTACCATAGTAATATCAGCCCATCAGCAGCTTATCCTGCACTTTTTGAAGTTCCTAAGTTTCCTTTTGATGTTCAGGCTAAGTTGGACCAAAAACAAAGCAAACTTGCAGCATCCGATAGGATCAAAATTATAAGAACATTGTATGAAAGCATGGCTCAGTACAGTATGTAAGTATTCCCCATTAACTGTGCCCAAGGTTTTACATTTTAATTACATTTTAAACAAAAGTAAACGCTACACTCGTGTTTAAAATGTTTTTGCAGGTATCCGACTAATGAAGAGTATGTTCAAGTGGCTAAGGCCCTTATTCTGAGGTACCCCTTTTTAAAGGACAAAGAGGGCAATGGATATGTAAGTAGAGGAGTAAATCTTAATATCCTACTCTTGGTTCTAGTCATACAGTTAATTTTGTGTAAAACCTTTTTTTCTTCTTCTTCTTTTTGCCAAAATATGTTTTTTTAAATAGCACACATGGCACATGTCTCTGAAACGCAAGTTTAAATTTGAACGGACACCTTTGGCTGATGTTGAAGAAGTGAAAAGACTTAAACAGAAGTTTGGTCATTCAAAAAAGTCTCAGGAACCTGAAAAAAGCACTTGCAAACAAATGAAAAGGCCTGTGGTGAGAGCATACATTTATAATCTTTTTACAATGGTACATGTTGCCAGTGTATTGTTCTCAAATTTATCATTATAACGAGTGACAAGACACCTGTGAAAAGGCAAACATTTTCTTTATTTTCTTGCCAAGAAGTTAGAAATAATATTCTACCTGATTGTTTTTGTCTGTGTACAAGGACATGGATGTTGCTGGAGAGGATGCTACCTCAATAGAGGAACATGTGAAAGTCCTACAGGACCAATATCGAAAGACACAGCCAGATGCTCGTATTGTTGAAGAGCGAATGAGGAGGACCTTTGCCTGGAGGCGTAAGGAGATTATTGGTGGGATGACTGTTAAAGATGCTGTCAACAAATATCCGTTTTTGAAGAGTTCATCAGGGGTAAGTGTGGAAATTATAAAAGTACACAAACCCATTAACATGTAGGACACTGAAACTGTATAAAAAATTCTGACTTTCTTATGTTTGTGTCTTTTTAACAAATTTCAGCTTTATCAAGAAATTGGTTTCCTGTACAAGTCTGTTAATCTTTGCCGGCACTTTCAAGAAAGCTTTGGAAACATTGCATCCAGTGTGCTACAACTTGCTTGCGGGAAATCTCTTTTAGCAAAGCCGCTCATAGAAGCTAGAGAAGAATCTCTCGTTGAAGACCATAATGGTAATTGACGTTTTTGTAATCTTATCCTATTTATTAAAGGGTTAGTTCACCCTAAACCGAGAATTCTGTCATTAATTACTCATCCAAACCTACAAGACTTTTGTTCATCTTTGTAACACAAATGAAGATATTTTTAATGAAATCTGACAGCTTTCTGCCCCACCATTGATGGCTACGCACCACTTTCAAGGCTCAGTCAGGTTGTATATCATGTCTGTATCAATGGCTCAATACGAGAGGCAACGCAAAATGCAAAGACGTGAAATATAACGTCATCACAGGTGTTGCGTGCAAACGTGTGTATGGTGTTGGTTTCATGGATGTTAGGATAACTATTAAAGAGTTCACATGTTCACTTTTCTTGATTTGTTAATAGCTATAATCTGTTAAATGCTTCAGTTTGTTTTCATATTATAATAATATAATAGTAAAACAAATTGAAGCAAACTGATATATTATAACCGATATGTTTTAATAGGCCTACTTCAATTATCTTTAAATTTTATTATATTATATTGTAAGCCTAATAAAGCCTTGCCATTAAAAAGTTTGAAACCCCCTGATATAGAAAAATCGTGGAAATTCAACAAACATTTAATGTTGATGGTTTAATGCTGTCTATTGCTAATAATTGACTAGCCTATACAAAACACATTAAAGTTGTCCCAAACCATCTCAGTGTAACTGCTCATATTATTATTATAAAGAATTAAACTGTCCTACGGAAGATTTTTTTAAATAGAATTTCTTAGTAAAGACTAGTTAACACAGCACTGTAAAAAAAAAAAAAAAAAAAAAAAAAAGGAAAGAAATAAAAGTCACCTAACATGCTTAATTTAGTGACTGAACTGATTGTTTTCGAAAATGATTTAATATATCTCTAAGTTACATCAGGGGTCAAATAAAATAGAAATGACACATTATTTAAAAGTTACAATTACATTTATTTGTGTGTTTACGTACACTGTACAAGTTCAGGTGGTCAAAAATGTCCGCTCAATAGAGTCAATAGAGAAAAGTTTTGCTCAGTAAGAAAAAAAATTAGAGGGAACATTAGTCAGTGTCATGTGTTTTCTTTTGTTTCAGGAATTGATTTCAAAGCAGCACTTCTCATGTTGCCAGTCTTGTTCAGAGAAAAGCTTGAACACTTCATTGTGCTTGGGGAGGTATGCGCATGTTTCTCTGTCTATCATATATGCATTTTATAATTTTTAAAACATTTACTGAATAATAATCATCTTACTCTTAATGCAGATTAGTTAAATTGTTCCCTGATATCTACATAGAGTGTATGTGGCTTATTTAAGGGCAAAAAATGTCTAGATATGGTTTTACAGGTCCATTTACAACCCTAGAAATTGTCCCTAGAATGAAATGGGCTGATATTGCCTTATTTGGAAGGGTCATGAATAGTAATGTGGAGCTCTGCTCTGATTGGCTGTTTCATTGCATAGTCAGTTGCGGCATGACGGTGGAGAGATTAGGCATTGATCCAACCTTATATGTTTGAGCCTGTTTCAGTAAAAATGTACTTGTTTAAAGCAAAAATCTGTGGTTTATTTATAAAGAGAGCACCTATTTGAAATTTTGATCTGCAGTTTTTGGAGTTGCGAGATCCAGTCGGCCATTAAGCCTGGCTAGAGCAGCCTTTTCTCGGCTAGTCCTTCTGACGTCTGCCGCTGGCTCTGATGTTTCTGTAGTGGTTGAACATGAGTTATAATCCGTCTTGTGCATATGTATCGCGGCGATCTTTGGCCTCATGGATCTATCAATTGTTCCTTGGCTATTTGTTTTGGCTGAGGGTAAAGTGAAGTTATTTCTTTGATCATTAAAACTTAACGAAACGAGAGTTGTGTTTTATGTCATATTTAATTTTATTACAGTGAAGATAATCATATATGCACACTTATTGCGTGAACCACTTATTAATATGCTTAATATTTTTTTAAATGTAAACGAAAAGAGGCAGGGTTGTTTTATTTCGTTTTATTTTATATGCAGTGAAGATAATCAATGTACGCGTTGCCTGAACAACATTTGTGTGGCTATTAATAGGTTTACATACATACAGAGATAACCAGAGTAGCCAGAGCGAGCTGAGTGACGCTGTAAGAATGCTGCTGTTTTCCGTCTGCAGAATCACCAGACTTCCTCTGGAGTTCGTTCTCCTGATTCGAACTTGGCAAGTCATTGGCTGGCATATGCAAATGCTAGGGGCGTACATTCCGGTGGTTGCGTTACAGTCGGTGTTATGTTGAGATTCGCCTATTTTTCCGTGGTGTTTTTCATGCACAAGATTTACATATGAAAGGAGGAAGCAATAGTGTTTGAGACTCACGATATTTGCCAAGGTGCCAAGGTTAATTAAATTTTTCATTCTAGGGCACATTTAACCTGTATGATCATAAAATTTGACTGATATAAAATCTTATTTGTGCTTTTGTCTTTTTAGAGTGACCCATCTTCACCATATCCAACTGTTCAAGTACAGGAAACCACTGACTGGAAAACTGTGCTTACAAGAAGAGTCACTGCTGTCATCAGAGTTGATGGGATAGAGATCTGCCGGGCTAGCGGTGTGGACGAAGGGGTTCTTTCTGCATTCTGTGCCTATTTCGTCTTCAATTTGACATATCCACCTCACTTGAAGAACACTCTGGTGTTTCTTCAGCGGTATGTTTTGAAACTTACTGTGGATGGTGACAAGCCTCTACTTACTCCAGTTACCAGAGTAATCAACCTTTTACAGTAACATCTGCAAAAATGCCTCGCCCCTTCTGTTGTCCTAAATGCTCTCGGAGAACATTCACAATTGTCAAATTAATCCAGCACATTGGTCTCATTCATGCACATGAGGCAAATTTTTCAATAACTTGTGGTCTTAATGACTGTCAGAGAACATTTTCAAAGTATGAGTCCTTTAGATGTCACGTTTACCGAAAGCATAAACATACGGTGTTACAACAGACTATGACTGATGATCCTCTTCCTTTCTTTGAGGATGTTGAGGAAGAATGTCCTAATGATAGTGTTGTACTGTCTGCCCCCCTCCAAACATGAAGGAGCTGTTTCAGCAATTTAGAGAGAACCTATGTGCCTTTGTTCTGAAATGCAGAGAAAAAAATCACCTGCCTCAGTCAGTGCAGCAAGAAATTTTAGATGATGTAAATTTCTTATTTAGTTTTTTCAAAGAAAACTATGACTCATTTCTTGCATATCATCTAAAAGAAAATGGATTTGATCTTGCTGCATCCCCAGAACTTCAAGAAGTGCTACAGTCCCCTGACTTTTTTTCAGAGGCCTCGAGACTTGTTAGGTCTCCACACATGTTCAAAGAGTATTGCAAATCAAAATTTGAGTTGACTGAGCCTGTGCAGTATACACTAAGAGACACGTATGGTAATAAGACTGGAAGTTACTCGTACATTCCTATATGTGAGGTATTGAGAAAATACTGTTCCCATGAGGACATCTGGGACCAGATACAAACTGAGTTCAACACTGAAAAAGATGAACTTGTTCTAAAAGATTATCGAGATGGACTTCATTTCAAAAACCACAAATTCTTTGCAAATAACCCACAAGCTCTGAGACTGCATCTTTATGAAGACGAGTTTGAGGTGTGTAATCCTCTGGGTTCAAAACGTAACAAACACAAACTCTGTGCATTTTACTATACAATTGGAAATATAGGTACAAAGTATTGTTCTCAGTTAAAACATATTCATTTAGCTTTACTTGCTCGCTATAGCCTTGTGAAACAATTTGGATTAGATGAAATTTTGAAGCCATTCATAGATGATCTTAAAAAGCTTTCATCAGAAGGAATTAATGTACTTGTTGATGGTGTGGAAAAAAATGTTCGTGCAGCTGTTGCAGTTGTATCTGCTGATAACCTTTCCTCTCACTTAATAGGTGGATTCAGCATGTCATTTAATGTTGGTAGAATTTGTAGATACTGCATGGCCACACATAGCAACATTAAGAGATGTTTTAATGAATCTGACTTTGTTTTAAGAACTACTGATGTCCACAGATACCACTTGGAGTGTGTAAAGGAAAATCCTGACACGAAAGCCATTTATGGTGTTACCAGAGACTGTCCTTTTGACAAACTGGACTACTTTGATGTCACTACCTCACTTCCTCCGGATGTGATGCATGACTTTTTAGAAGGTGTAGTTCCTCTAGTGTTGCGCCTTGTTTTAAGTAAAGCTCACAGAGAAAAAGTCATAACCATACAAGAGTTTAACGAGGAGCTGAGGAAACTTACTTTTGGACAGAATGATAAAAAAAACAAGCCTGTTCCTCTTTCTGAAAAACTTCTACACAACTTGAATGTAGTAGGGTCTGCCACACAGAAATGGTGTTTATTTCGCCTACTGCCCTTTTTGGTAGCACACAGAATCCCAGAGGGCTGTAGCTATTGGCATGTCTACTTACTTTGTCGTGAAATTTCTGACATTATAATGGCACCAGTTGTAAAAAAATAATGGCTTCCCACTCTTGATCTCTTAGTTTCTGAGTTTTTGTCATGTACAGTTAAAGAGTTTGGTGATGTTCTTACGCCAAAATGTCATTATTTAATCCATTACTCTCGTTTGATGCTATGCTATGGGCCTTTGCGTTCTTTATGGTGTTTAAGGTTTGAAGGCAAACATCAATATTTCAAACAGGTCGCTAGCGCTTGTAAAAATTTCATTAACATTTCATCCACTTTAAGTAACCGACATCAGCATAGACAATGTTGGGAATTGTCTTCTGTTAATATGTTGGGGGAATATGAGAAAGTTGCTGGATGTTGTGTGAACACACCCTTTCAGTCTTTACCTTCAGCTCTCCAGCATTCAATAAGTGTGAACAAGAAGTACAGCCATGTCAATTTTGAAGGCAAACAGCTTCAACGAGTAACAGAAGTAGAGATTAATGATGTCAAATATTGTGTTAAAGATGTGTTTACTGTGGGTCACCTCCATGCAGAAGAAGTTCCGTTATTTTTTCAGATTAAGTACATTCTTAACATGGACACAGACTGGTTATTGTGTGGCAAGCTGTTAATACCTGAATCTTTTTGTCGTCATTATTATTCATACTGTGTGAAATATGAAAATGAATGGACTGTCCTTTCACCAGGTGAGGAGGTTGATTACCAGGCACTAGATACCTACAGTGTTGATGACAAATTATTTATTAGCAGTAGGTATTCTTGCTGAAAATGCCCTTTGCTATTAACTTCAATGTGCAGCACATGACATAGCCTAATAATTAGCTATATATCAGTTCTTGTATTTTTTCTGATTTGATTTGTATGGATTCTAGTGTAAAGACAATTTCTTGTATTCCTGTTAATTTTATTGAAGAGGTTGCTGTTTTAAAACTGTTTTATATCTCTGTTTATATTTAATGTCTGATGAGCTTTTATGTGCTATGAACTTGTCTATTTTTGCACCTGCTGTTGTGGTATGATGCAATACATTTCAAGAAATTCTATTCAAGTAGGTATTCTTGCTGAAATGCCCTTTGCTATTAACTTCAATGTGCAGCACATAAAATAGGCTGATAATTAGCTGTATATCAGTTCTTGTATTTTTTCAGATTTGATTAAGGATTATACAGTAAAGACAATTTCTTGTATTCCTGTTAATTTTGCTTGAAGAGGTGCTGTTTTAAAACTGTTTATCTGTTTATATTTAAGTAATGTCTGATGAGCTTTTATGTGCTATGAACTTGTCTATTCTTGCACCTGCTGTTGTGGTATGATGCAATACATTTCAAGTAATTCTCTTTGAAATAGAAAGTTTATAAATAAAATTGCATCTGTAAAATCTGCATGTCTGTAAGCCAGTTTAAGATATTTTTTCTCCCACATAGGATCAAAACTGCTTTCATTGGGGTATACCCTGGGAATCCTTTTAATAAGGTACAATTATGTGATCTTTTCAAAATGCACAATTGTACCTTGGTGTACAAAATTGTTCCTTATATGGTACAAAGTTATAAGGTATAATTTTGTACCTTGCTTTAAAAGGTACAAAACTGTACCTTTGAGGGTACCACCCCAGTGACGGCCACTTGTACCCTAAAAGGTACACTTTTGTACCTTTTTTCTGACAGTGTGGGGTACAAAATTGTTCCTTAAATGGTACAAAGCTATAAGGTACAATCTTGTACCTTGCTTTAAAGGTACAAAAAGGTACCTTTGAGGGTACCACCCCAGTGACGGCCACTTGTACCCTAAAAGGTACAGTTTTGTACTTTTTTTTCTGACAGTGCATGCTTCTCCTTAAAGCAATTTTTCAGGAATATTAAAGGGGAAACCATTTTTGATTGAATCCATCACTGTGTCACGAGCGAGCTGTTTGTGCAACCTGATGTTCGCGAGTCACGACAGAACAGATCCAGTGCGACTTTCCTGAAGTTTCAAACAAACAATTTACACAATAGCACTTCATTAAACTGCACCATATTCACATGATGAGTATTATACAGTTTTTATTTACCATGCTGATGTTTCACCTTCATCCATGACACCAGTGTTTTCTTTTCACATGCTCGTGCATCACTGTGGTACTTTTATCCCACACAAGCTCATCTTTGAATAACTTGCAGGTTACAGTTTTCTTTGTTGTGTTTATTATAAAATGCTCTCATGCCTTGGATGACTTTCGATGCACCATTTCACGTGCGGCTCTGTTATCCTAACGTCACGCTAACCCGTAAACCATAACTTGAGCAGCACAACTGAACGATAACGGCATACATTGACCTTGAATTTTATTATAGATTATTAGCGTTTTTCTTACAATCGTTGTTTCAGCTTTAATACAGTCACTGTTCCTAAAAGGGCTGTCAGGTTTACAGGGCAACTCTGTTGCTTAATATAACAACAAACTGATTCAACATTAAAGTCTTTTTAGGGATAAATGTAAAAATGTAAACATCTTGAACTTTATTTTAATTCATTTATCGTTTCTGTGAACTGAAGATCTGGAACAATACCAACAACCTAAAAAAATAAATAAAAATAAAGATGTATTTAAAAAATTGTTTAAAAAATGTCTACTATTTTCCTGTTTATAAAATAAAATAAAGTATTGAATAGTCTTATCCTAATAATAATCTTAAATATAATCAAACAGGTAAATTTTATAACCAAACTTGAAGAATGAAATGAAATGAAAGTAAAAGAATAACACAGACTACGCATGTGCAGTTCAATAGAGTTTATTTATGTCTTATTATTGGATCACAACAGACTGAATATAACAGAAATAAAATGTATTTATAGAAATTTTTACTCATTAAACTCAAATAATAAAAACAGCTTTATTAATCTTATAATTAGTTTATTGTATTTTATTACAGGAAATATAAGATACATATAAGCACATTCAGTATGTTTACACTTGCTGAAATGTCATTAGTCTGAAATGTTGACAAAAGAAAAAGAAAGAAAGAAAACACTGATATAAAATATGATGACGTGTATAAAAAGTGTGTACAATTTAATAAAATATTCTGAAAATAATATAACAGTTATAAATGTAAAATGAATGAACCAGTAGTCATGGAAACGGTAAAATGTTAATGAGATGCACGTGTTTTTAATCTATATTTGATTGTGAAACTCTAATCAGCATGTAGAACTGAGCAGCTGAACTCCTTGGGATTTAGGATTGGAGATGTTCCAGCTCAGTTTGTCTACAGTCCTGTCACTGTTTCCCCCCCGAGACCCCCCGCGGTGTCCCAGTCACTCACACCGCGCTGCTCGCTCTCTACTCCGGCTCTATCCGTCCCCGAGCCTCCGCCTGCTGCAGCGCCGCCTCTGGCCTCAGAGAGCATGACGTCCCGCTGAGCATCAGTCGCTTTTTACACAGTTTACACCCGTTCTGTCTTATTTACGACTGTAATCTCACTCTTCTCTCAGGAGAAATAAACAGAGAGAAAAGTGGAGAAAACGAGGAAAAGTGGGAGAGGGAGAGCCCCGCTGGACACGTGACGTCACTGGAGGGACACTTCCGGAAGAGAGAAATGGGGCGGGGCAATGTGACGTCTTATTAACATTTTTTTAACCTATATAAAGAGCAGAGCGCGTCACTGTTGCTCATTTGCCGCTGCAGATGCGCTGTAACAGCTGTAGAGCACTGTAACAGCTGTAGAGCGCTGTAACAGCTGTAGAGCACTGTAACATCTGCAGAGTGCAGTAACATCTGTATAGCGCTATAACAGCTGTAGAGCGCTATAATATCTGTAGAGTGCTGTAACATCTGCAGAGCGCAGTAACATCTGTAGACAGCAGTAAGGGCTGAAGAGCACTACTATAAGATGGCAATGAATCAGCTATTTAGATGGCTTAGAACCTTTTTCCAACCCAGCGTGCAGGAGGAGTCTAAGATTGATCCTCGAGTAAAAGTGTTGCAGAAGCAGCTCACGGACACAGTAAGAAAAATGGAGGAATGGCAGAAGAAAATGGAAGAGCTGGAAATTAAGCATTATGCAAACTTGCGAAACATCAGCGAGCTCCAGTCTGCATTGGAACAGCACAAAAAGCATGTGGAGGATGTAGAGCCTGAGAGAGAGAGATGGGCAAGAGAACGAAAGCAACTGGAGGAAAGTGTTGCTGAGCTAGAGGCTATTTTGGAGTTTGAGAAAAATAAATGGGATGAGGAAAGAGAGAGCGCTATGAAGGAGATGAATGTGGCATGTAAGAAGAATTACTCCCGTATCAAGGCTAATTTGAGCGACTTTGATGAACAATGGAAAACTGCAGAGAAGGCTACAGAACAAAAGATGGAAGCCGAAAAGCGTCTGCAGAAAACTGCACAGCAGATGGTCGACTTGACTTCAGAAATAAGGCAACAAAAACTGGAAGCAGAGAAGGTCAAGCAGGAAAATGATGATGATAATGATGCACAGCTACAGATCATCAATGAGCTCCAGGAAAGGCTGAATTACTCAATGGAGGAGAAAAATACTGCAGAACGTCAGAGAGATCGTGCGTCGAGAGAACGAAAGCAGCTGGAGAAACGTCTTGCTCAGCTGGAGGCTGTTTTGGCTTTTAAAAACATCAGAATACTGAGCAAGAAGTTCCAGAAGTTTCCAGAATTCTGTTCAGAAACAAAAAAGGAAAGAAGAAAATGGAGGGCAAAAGCCCGATATAAACTGAAGCAAACTATTTTGCTACTTTCCAGTTTGACCCCAGTGATAGAAAGGAATGAGAGCCTGAATTACGTAGACTTTAGCGAGGCCTTACAGTACCTGAGCATCAACAAGCTCAAGGCAGCCATTAAAATGTTTGAGGAAAAGGAGGCAGGACAATGGGGCATTCAATATGCAAACACAGTCAAAACCATACTGGAGCTGATGGAGAAGGAGGTTGCAAAGCTGTAAGTTTGGATTTAGTATGTGAGCAGCGTATCCAGGAACAAGGGAAAACCAACGAAAACATCTTCAAGAAAAACAGCAGTGCTTGGACAAACCCCTGGAGAAACCACTGATGATGTGCCAAAGGTCTACATTTCAGGACTGTTTATGTCTTTGTTTAAGATAATAAATAATCTTAAACATGTACAGTCTGAGGTGTAGCTTTTTATATTGAAGTCTTAGACATCATTTAAATCCTAAATCTAATGATAAAAACAAATGTTGTGAAAATATAAAAATCTTACATCATCAAAAATCATTACATTTCACTATAACTATAATATTTATGACGAAAAAACAACAGCAGTCACAGTTTTTCCACCGTGTTTAAATTAATACAGCAGTCATTTTTTTCAATGATATAAACAGGAGGTGGAGCTGGAGGTAGCAGAGCTGAAGATGTTGAGATGTTCTTTGAGAGTGACGAGGATGGACAGATTTAAAAATGAGTTTATTAGAGGGACATGTCGGACTTTTCGGAGATGAGGTGAGGAAGGCGAGATTGAGATGGTTTGGACATGTGCAGAGGAGGGACATGGGGTATATCAGTAGGAGAATGCTGAGAATGGAGCCACCAGGAAGGAGGAAACGAAGAAGACCAAGGAGGAGGTTAATGGATTTGGTGAGAGAAGAAATGCAGGTAGTTGAGTTGACAGAGGCAGATGTAGAGGACAGGGGGTATGGAGACGGAGGATCCACTGTGGCGCCCCCTAATGGGAGAAGCAGAAATAAGAAGAAGAATTTACACAATTTACACAAATCTTTATGACTCTTCCTCACGCTGTCTTCGTATGCAACAGTTATGTGTTATTTATAACTGGTGAAAATCCATCGCAGGAACAACTTAATCTTCTTCTTAACACATAATAAAAATCTCAGAAAGTGCTGCTGGAGCGTCTGCAGTAACACTCATATTTCAGCTTCAGCTAGAAGTGAGCTTTAATATGCTTATTGAGAAATTTCTCCAGATAAATCCCACACTATTTGAAGTTACAATTCTTTAAAGAGGAAGTTTTAAAGCCAAAACTGTCATGTTGTAGTCTAAAATCAATGGTGGACGAAGTAGTTGAAGTTAAAGTAGTTGAGTTAAAGTAGAGATACAGAAATACGACTTCAGTAAAAGTGTCCATTTAAACTTTCACTTGAGTAAAAGTACAAAAGTTTTTGCCTTCAAATGTACTTTTGTATCCAACTAACTATGATTTATTACGGCTTTAATGTTCATATTATCATTGTTGTCACGAGTCTTTGCGTAATCACCTCAGTTTATGTGAAAAGACTCGAATGTGACTCTTAACAAATGGATCATAATCCCAAAACCTTCTTTTCAACTACTTCATATTGTTTAATGAGGCCACTGGTGTTGTGGCGAGTTCGAGTCAGAAGTTTCTTCCATGATTTATTTCTCTCTAAATCTTCTGCTTGTTGTTGAACTGATGCTACACCAAGCACCAATCAAAACAAGCTCTAAAGAGAGCGTGCGCTCGACCCTGATCGGTTGCTTGCTGCGTGTTTGACCAGTCACGTTTTTATCCACTCATAAATAAAAAGGAACGACTGATGAAAACAAAGATTGACTTTGAAATGTAGTGAAGTTAAAGGTCTACCCAAATGGAAATACCTTCAGTAAAGTACAGATATCTGTAAAAGATCCCTGAGTACAGTAACAAATTACATTTACTTCCTTACTGTTCACCACTGGTCATAAATAAGTACACCCTCATAGTATTATATCAGATTTTTGCAGCAAAAGAGAGTTTTGGTCAGTTTTTTGGTCAGTATTTCCCCTTTCTGAGACGGAGAGCTACATCAAATCACAGTCAGCTCTGAAATGTTTTACTTCATCTACAATTATTTACTTTTATTTTATTTGTCAATTGTAAACTAATGGTTCTTCTACTTTGTGACATGAACCTGTAATTTTATTTATCAATTAAAAAAATATTTTTGAGAGATTTTGATCCTTTTATTTTATTTTTTTAACAGACTTGATTAGTCTTTCTTTCATTCTGCCGTGTTGAAGAGAGGGAGATGATGGGAGAATTGTATATACACAAATACTTGTGTAACCAACGTGTTTTTTGTTTTTCTTTTTATATTAAGTTTATTTCTTTCACAAAAGCCCTTAAATTAATAAAAAAAAGAAAAACCCAATGAAGCTTTTGTCCTTTATAGAAAAATATGACTCTCAGTATAAACCATATCCCTATTTTTTATTATTATTATTATTATTATTATTATTATTATTATTATTATTATTATTATTTTCCCCCCTAAATATGTGTATATATTTGTATTTTTCATGCACCTGTTCTGTATATTCTAATGTAAAAATGTACTGGTATTGCCATGTTGTTTGTAAATGGCTAAATGCTTAATAAAAATAATAAAAATACAAATAAAATAAAAAAAGGTTTTGGGAAGTCTGGAAGCGATCTGGAAATGTAGGTTAGACTCAGTGGGAATTAAAAAATGGAGGGAGTGAAGGAAATTAGTGGAATATAGTAATAATTAGGAAAAGAAAACTGGGGTTAGGTTTCAGATTCTAATAGTGAAAAAGGAAAACACCAAATAAGCGAAAAACGAAACAACACAATGGTACAAGGTATTAATGACATTTTATTCTTAATCTTCTTCTTCTTTTGGCTGCTCCCATTAGGGGTCGCCACAGCAGATCATCCGTCTCCATACCACCCTGTCCTCTACATCTGCCTCTTTCACACCAACTACCTGCATGTCTTCTCTCATCACATCCATAAACCTCCTCCTTGGTCTTCCTCTTTTCCTCCTTCCTGGTGGCTCCATCCTCAGAATTCTTCTACAATATAACTCATGTCCCTCCTTTGCACATGTCCAAACCATCTCAATCTCGCCTCCCTCACCTTGTCACAAAAACATCCTACATGCGCTGTCCCTTTAATAAACTCATTTCTAATCTTGTCCATCCTCGCCACTCCCAACGCAAACCTCAACATCTTCAGCTCTGCTACCTCCAGCTCCACCTCCTGTCTTTTACTCAGTGCAACTGGTCTCTAATCCATACAACATCTCAGGTCTCACCACAGTCCTATAAACTTTCAATTCAATTCAATTCAATTCATTTTTATTTGTATAGCGCTTTTAACAATGAACATTGTCTCAAAGCAGCTTTACACAGATAATGTGGTGATCAGATGTAAATATGTTCTTTGTAAGTATGTTTGTCCCTGATGAGCAACTGTGGCAAGGAAAAACTCCCCGAGATGGCATAAGGAAGAAACCTTGAGAGGAACCAGGCTCAAGAGGGAACCCATCCTCATCTGGGTTGCACCAAATGTCCATTTGAAGCATATATACAAAGTTGCAGGGTGCAGTGATGATGATCAGAAGCAAACTGCACTCCCGAGTCAGTGCAGCAGACCGCTGACACCAACTACAGTCCAATCCGTCCTCAAAGCACCCGTTCTACTCCGGAATTACATGGAACCACCCAAGGTGTTGAGGAGAGACCGTCCCAAGCTGCACAGAAGTGTGAAGATCCGCGGAGGGGAGAGGGGCAGGAACAGTGGTCACTGGAGCCTCAGGAGCATGTTTAACTCGACCGAGAGAGAGAGAGAGAGAGAGAGAGAGAGAGAGAGAGAGAGAGAGAGAGAGAGAGACAGAGAGAGAGAGAGAGGGTGACAGGAAGGGAAGGATATGGATTATTAAGTGTCCCTATTGGTGTATGAAAGTTGATGTCACTGTGCAGTTTGGACTCCGGCAAGACTCGCTATGGCAGCATAACTAAAAGGGAGAACCAGAAGGTAACACAGACATGAGGGATCTCTGGGATAAGAGACGACCCACCACACCACCGTCAACAAACCCGAGTGAACGTGTGAATGTGAGGGGACGACAGCATACAAATATACCAGTTCACCAAACACTCTATATCCATGTTTCCTCCAGATCTGCACCTTTACCTAAGAAAAATCTACTGATCAAAGACTTGACTAAATAAATAAGTTTTCAGCCTCGACTTGAACACTGAGACTGTGTCTGAGTCCCGAACACTGATTGGAAGGCTGTTCCATAACTGTGGGGCTTTATAAGAGAAAGATCTGCCCCCTGCTGTAGTCTTCATTATTTGAGGAACCAAAAGATAGCCAGCACCTTTTGATCTAAGTAGGCGTGGAGGATCATACTGGTACAAAAGTTCACTCAGATACTGCGGTGCGAGACCGTTAAGTGCTTTATATGTCAGTAGTAGTATCTTATAATCAATGCGAGATTTGATTGGGAGCCAGTGTAGACTGATTAAAACAGGGGTGATGTGGTCGTATTTCCTAGATCTGGTGAGGACTCTTGCTGCTGCATTCTGGACTAACTGAAGCTTATTTATGCACTTACTCGCACACCCAGACAGTAAAGCGTTACAGTAGTCTAATCTAGAAGTAACAAAAGCATGAACTAGTTTTTCTGCATCCTGTAACGACATCATATTTCTAATTTTAGCAATATTTCTAAGGTGGAAGAAGGCGATCCTGGTAATATTATTCACGTGAGACTCAAAGGAAAGACTCGGGTCAATAATCACACCAAGGTCTTTGACAGCCGTACATGCTGAAACAGAAACACCATCCAGAGATGCTACGTAATCAGAAAGTTTGCTTCTAGCTGCATGTGGTCCTAGTAAAAGTACTTCCGTCTTATCTGAGTTGAGCTGAAGAAAATTATTAAGCATCCACTGTCTAATGTCCTTTACACACTCCTCAACACTGTTTAGCTGATCTCTCTCATCTGGCTTTGCTGAAATATACAGCTGTGTGTCATCAGCATAGCAATGGAAGCGAATCCCATGTTTATGAATGATTTCACCAAGAGGCAGCATATATAAGGAGAAAAGCAGTGGGCCTAAGACAGATCCTTGAGGAACACCAAACTTTACCTCATAGAGTGTGGAGAACTCACCATTTACATCCACAAACTGATAACGATCAGTCAAATAAGACCTAAGCCAAGAGAGAGCTGTTCCCTTTATTCCTACAACGTTCTCAAGTCTAGCAAGCAGTATAGTGTGATCAATGGTGTCAAAAGCTGCACTAAGGTCGAGCAAAACAAGTAAGGAGACAAAACCCTGATCGGAGGCCAATAACAGGTCATTTACCACCTTAACTAGCGCCGTCTCTGTGCTATGATGAGGCCGAAATCCTGACTGATACATTTCAAAAATGTTATTCATAAGTAGGTGTGAGCATAACTGCTGTGCTACAACCTTTTCTAAAATTTTGGATATAAAGGGGAGATTTGATATCGGTCTGTAGTTGGACAACTGACATGGGTCAAGGTCAGGTTTCTTAATAAGGGGGTGGATAACTGCCAGTTTGAAGGATTTAGGTACATAACCAGTGCTAATGGAAGAGTTAATTATTTTTAAAACTGGTTTGATTACCTCTGGAGTTATCTGTTTAAAGAAACTAGTAGGCAGGGGATCAAGAATGCAGGTTGATGATTTTGATGAGGAAATTAATGAGATTAAGTCATTCTCATGAATAGGAGTGAAGCTTTGTAGTTGATTGTCCATTATAATTACACTGCTGTCTACAGGGTTACTTGTAAAATAATTTGAATTTATATTAACCGTCTGGATTTCTTGCCTGATGTTTTCAATTTTATTATTAAAAAGTTCATGAAATCATCACTACCTATTGGTGGTGTGCATGTTAGTGCAGTGCTTTTATTCCCTGTTAATTTTGCTACCGTGCTGAATAAAAATCTAGGATTATGCTTGTTATTTTCTATGAGGGTGGAGAAATATGCTGATCTAGCAGCACTAAGAGATTTTCTATAATTTAGGAGGCTCTCCTTCCATGCTATTTGAAATACTGTTAATTTTGTTTGACGCCATTTACGTTCTAATTTTCGAGTGGTCTGTTTTAAGGTGCGTGTATGATCAGTATACCACTGTGCTAATTTTTTTTCCCTGATCATTTTGGTCTTAAGGGGAGCTACATCATCTAGAGTGTAACGTAACGTTGTTTCTAGATGTTCAGTGGCCCAGTCGAGCTCTGCGGGGTCTGACGGAGATCTATCTAATATCGTAATTTCGGGAAGATTATTAATAAAACGCGCTGCTGTAGCTGACGTGAAAGTACGCTTAACACGGTAACGTGGTGAGGTAGAAATGCAATGACTTAGGCAAATTTTAAACGAGATTAGATAATGGTCTGAAATAGCTTCAGACTGTGGAATTATGACTACGTTTTTTATTTTTAATCCAAATGTTAACAACAAATCGAGAGTGTGTCCACCACTATGAGTGGGTCCTATAACATTCTGATTAATTCCAACTGAATCTAGTATGGACACAACTGCTGCTCTTAAGGAGTCTTCCTGATTATCAAAATGAATATTAAAGTCACCAACAATTAATTCTTTATCTAAAGAAGTAGATAAATTTGTAATGAAATCTGCAAATTCTATCAGAAAATCAGAGTAGGGCCCTGGGGGTCTATAAATAATAATTAGAGGAATTAACTGGCTTGACCTGCTTTCGGACACTGAATATTTTATGTTGGTGTAAAGAACTTCAAATGTTTTACATTTGTATTTAGTCTTTTGTGTGACGTTTAGATTATTATTATTATATATAGCTGCTACTCCACCTCCTCTGCCATTTAGACGGGGTTGGTGTATGTAACTATACCCAGGAGGACTCGCCTCATTTAATGCTACATATTCATTCGATTTAATCCACGTTTCTGTCAAACACATTATATTAAACTCCTGGTCGGTAATAATTTCGTTTATAGTAAGTGCTTTTGGCGTGAGAGATCTAATATTCAACAATCCTATCTTTAGATCAGAGGTGCTGGCTGTGCGTTCAGTCCTATTTAATTTAATGTTAATCAGGTTACTAAAACAGACTTTCTGATAATTCCTATATTTTGGTTTTGCTCGGGGACAGACACAGTCTCAATATGGTGGATCCTGAGTGACGACTCTGTGCAGCTAGCAGACGGTCGGTTTAGCCTGTCTGTCTGCTCCCTGGCCTTGGCTCTAGACAGTCACTTGTTAACTAGTGCTGTTCTGAGACTATGACCTATACTACAAGAAATGAGAGCAGCACCTTCCCGGGTGGGATGGACACCGTCCCGCCCTAACAGGCCAGCCTTGCCCTCAAAATTGCTCCAATTATTAATGAAGCCCACATTGTTTTTGGAGCACCACTCGGACATCCAGCAGTTCAGCGACCATAACCTGCTGTAGGCTACATCGCCACGTCGCATTGGGATGGGGCCAGAGCATACTACAGCATCGGACATTGCCTTCGCTAATTTACACACCTCTATAACATTACTCTTCGTAACCTCTGACTGTCGAAGGCGTATATCATTAGCTCCTGTGTGAAAAACTATCTTAGAGAACCTGTGCTTTCCTAAGAATCTAAGCTGACCTGCTATGTCCGGCGCCCTGGCTCCCGGTATACACATAACCTGTGCTGCTGGTGCCCCTAAAGGTCTAGCTAATTTCACGTGCCTCAGAATAGAGTCTCCTAAAACCAGAGCTCTTTCAGGTTTCTCAGCGGGTGCTTCACTGAGGAGAGCAAACCTGTTGGACACGCGAAGCGGAGAGGAATGGTGCTCCCGTGGGCGAGCCTTAGCGTTAGCTTTGGCTTTGCGAGTATGCCGCCGAGTCGTCACCCATTCGCCCCGCTGCGAGGGCTCTAATGCCGGAGTCGGGGGAATAGTACCTTCACCTAGGGCATCCAGACTTTCCCCTGCAGAACCTGGACTGCTCTCACACTCACTACTTCTCTCTAGACTCTGGATGCGCTCCTCTAATGCTAAGATCTTCTCCGTCAAAGAGCAAACTAGCTTACACTTCTCACAGATAAAATTATCGCTAACAACGGAGAGAGACTGACTAAACATGTCACACTTCACACACTGAGTAAACTGGATGTTCGCCATAATAGAGAAATTACGTACGAACTTTCCCTTTCATTCTTGCAGATACCCTACTATCACAAATCACTCCTGCTATCACTCTTCTCCACCCACTCCACCCTGCCTGCACTCTTTTCTTCACTTCTCTAACACAATCTCCATCACTTTGCACTGTTGACCCCAGGCACCTGAACTCCTCCACCTTCTCCACCTCTTCTCCATGCAACCACACCCCTCCACTGCCCTCCCTCTCATTCACACACATGTACTCTGTCTTATTCCTACTGACTTTCATTCCTCTTCTCTCCAGCACATATCTCCACCTCTCCAGGCTCTTCTCAACCTGCTCCCTACTCTCACCACAAATCACAATATCATCCACAAACATCATAGTCCAGGGAGACTCCTGTCTGACCTCGTCCGTCAACCTGTCCATCACCACTGCAAACAGGAAAGGGCTCAGGGCCGATCCTTAATGCAGTCCAACCTTCACCCTGAACCAGTCTGTCGTTCCTACTGCACACTTCACTGCTGTCACACTGTCCTCATACATGTCCTGCACCACCCTCACATACTTCTCTGACACACCTGACTTCCTCATACAATACCACAACTCCTCTCTTGGCACCCTGTCGTACACTTTCTCTAAATCCAAAAAATACACAATGCAATTCCTTCTGTCCTTCTCTATACTTCTCCATCAACATCCTCAAAGCAAATAAGGCATCTGTGGTGCTCTTCCTTGGCATAAAACTATACTGCTGCTCACAGATGGTCACCTCTTCTCTCAGCCTGGCTTCCACTACTCTTTCCCATAACTTTATGGTGTGACTGATCAACTTAATTCCCCTGTAGTTACTGCAAGACTGCACATCTCCCTTATTCTTAAAGATCGGTACCAGCACACTCCTTCTCCATTCCTCAGGCATCCTCTCACCTTCCAAAATCCTGTTAAACAATCTGGTTAAAAACTTCACTGAGTCTCTCCTAAACATCTCCACGCTTCTACCGGTATGTCATCTGGTCCAACCGACTTTCCACTCTTCATCCTCTTAATTGCTGCTCTCACTTCCTCCTTACTAATCCTATCCACTTCCTGCTTCACCAACTCCACATTATCCAACCTTCTCTCTCTCTCATTTTCCTCATTCATCAGCTGCTCAAAATACTCCCTCCACCTTCTCAACACACTCTCCTCACTAGTCAACACATTTCCATCCCCACCCTTTATTGCTCTAACTTGCAGCACATCCTTCCCAGCTCGGTCCCTCTGCCTGGCCAATCGGTACAAATCCTTTTCTCCTTCCTTAGTGTCCAACCTCTCATACTTCTCAACTTCTCAGATCCTCATATGCCTTTTCCTTGGTTTTCGCCACATCCCTCTTCACCTGCTGCCGCATCTCCTTGTACACCTGCCTACTTTTCTAATCACTCTGTCCAACCTCTTTCTCCTTATGCTCTCCTGCACTTCCTCATTCCACCACCATGTCTCTTTGTCTTCCTTTCTATTTCCAGATGTTACACCAAGTACTTTTCTAGCTGCCTCTCTCATCACTCCTGCAGTAGTTTCCCAATCATCCAGCACCTCTTCACCACCAGCTCCTGTCTGACCTCTTCCCTGAACTTCACACTACACTCTTCCTCCCTCAGTTTCCACCATCTTATTCTTCTTTCAGTCCTCACTCTCCTCCTCTTCTTCTTCGCCTCCAACACCATCCTACAGACCACCATCCTATGCTGTCTAGCTACACTGTCCCCTGCCAACACCTTACAGTCGCCAATCTCCTTCAGGTTGCATCTCCTGCATAGAACATAGTCCACCTGTGTGCACCTTCCTCCACTCTTATAGGTCACCCTATGATCCTCCTTCTTCTTAAAATAAGTGTTCACCACTGCCATTTCCATCCTTTCAGCAAATCTACCACCATCTGCCCTTCCACATTCCTCTCCTTAAAACCATCACCTCCTCGTCACCTCTGTTCCCTTCACCAACATGACCATTAAAGTCCGCCCCAATCACCAATCGTTCTTTCCTAGGTACACCATCTACCACTTCATCTAATTCACTCCAAAATCTTTCCTTCTCCTCCATCTCACAGTCTACTTGTGGAGCATAGGCACTGATGACATTTATCATCATCCCTTCAACTTCCACCTTCACGATCATCACCCTATCAGAAACTCTCTTCACCTCCACTACACTCTTACTGTACTCTTCCTTCAGAATCACCCCTACCCCATTTCTCATTCCATTCACACCATGATAGAACAGTTTAAACACCTCCAATGTTCCTGGCCTTACTCCCTTTTCACTTGGTCTCCTGAACACACAACATATCTACCTTTCTCCTCTCCATCATATCAGCTACCTCTCTCCCTTTACCCGTCATAGTACCAACATTTAAAGTACCAACCCAAACCTCTACTCTCCTACACTGCTCCTTTCCCTGCCGTCTCTGTAGACGTCTTCCTCCTCTTCTTCTCCACCTTCGGCCAACAGTAGCCCAATTTCCACCGGTACCCTGTCTGTCGGCTAACGATACCTGTGGCGGTCGTTGTTAACCCGGGCCTCGACCGATCCGGTATGAATTTCTTAATCGTGATTCGCATATTTGATTTGACACGTTTTTACGCTGGATGAGCTTCCTAACACAACCCTCCCCATTTACCCGGGCTTGGGACCGGCACTAAGAGTGTCGTACCACCAAATATGATGAGGGACTGGGAAAGGCTTAACAGGAGAACTTAACAGCTCAGAGCTGTGGGAAGGCACATCAGGATTTGGAGGAAATATTCACAGATTATTTACACAATTACTGTAATATCTTGAGATAACAACCAGAAAATACTCAGAGAAGACCTTTTTGATGGTCGCTTTATTTAGGACACATCACAGCAGCCAAACATACACACCCTGAAGAGTTAACAGTGGTGAGAGCAGATAGCTCTTTTTCACAGGCTTTTAACAGTGCCAAGACATTACATTACTGCCACCTGCTGGACATACATAGATAGATCTCACATCTCACATGTTGTAAAAGAAAAATCACAAATATGTTATTTTGTTCTGAAAGTTAGCAGTTGGTGAATGTTGCTTTCATGGTTCCTCCTCGGTTCCTCCTCTATTATGGGTGTTCACCACCGTTTTTTCCACTATATTTAATGTTAAATCTTTTAGAAGCTTCTGTCTTTAAGCATCTGATGATCAGTAATGTGCAGGTCCGGTACATTAACCAACAATCTGTGTGTCATTTCTGTATTAAAGTGTTGACACCAAAACTTAAGAAAACTAGAGTCAATGTTCTCCATTGTTCAACCTCAATCGTACTTGAACAGAAGTTATATGGAGCAAAGCTATCTATTGCTGCAAAAAGTCTAATATAATCCTGCAAAGGGTGTACTTATTTATGACTCTAAAATACTTTAAAGATATACTACAATTGGGGGAAAAAATTAATAGACCTAATACATTAATATTTTATTATATAGTAAGACAGGGTGTCTCAGCGCCATCTAGTGGAAATATCCGCTATTGTATATAAAGCGGAATAGGCTATTAATACAAAATGGTAAATATGTCCACCAGAGGGCGCTGTGTGACCTTAGGGCTTTGCGCGTTACTGAAGCGATCCATTTATTATGTAATAATCCAGTGGTTCTCAAACCACTGGCTTTTTCAGCAGGAGGCCTCCTTGTGTAGAGTGAATCCTTCTGTGGACCCCCAAAAAGAAAACTCATGATGCAAAAACATCCTCAAACTTACAATTTTACTTAAACATTTTAGATTGTACCAAAAACAAATTGATTTGTACAATTGGCAGAACATCAGTTCTGTTTGTAGTCTTATTTCTCTGATGGTAAATATACAACATGTTTTTATTCTTTATTTCATAAAATACATTCAGCAGAGGTTTTGGTGATGTTTCAGCATAATGTTTCAGCATAATGTAAAATTTATATCATATATATATATATATGATATAAATTTTACATTATGCTGAAACATTATGCTGAAACATCACCAAAACCTCTGCTGAGTGTATTTTATGAAATAAAGAATAAAAACATGTTGTATATAACTCTCTCTTTTTCTCCCTCAATTGTCTTTATATAAACTTCCTTTCATTCTAGAAGAACTTTTGATTAAACCATGTGTTGCTGAAGGTCAACTAATTGCTCTCATGGTGCTTTGCCCATGCTGGACGTGGAGGGTGGAGGATGGAGCCGGACGAAACAAGCTGTAAGAAGCACATCACATATACATAAAAGAGGTGAAATTAAAATCTTTAACGCAACACATATTCACGTCTTTTCTTTTCTTGCGTATACAATTTATTTATCATTGTGTTTTACTGAGGCGCCGAGTCTCGAATCGAGCACCGAAATCCACCATGATGCACAAATCCGGCAATTAAAACCGTCCGTGTGGAAACAGCAAAAGCTCCGTTTAGTGTCCTGATGATTAACGTGATTTAAAACACTATGATTACTTTAAAACATTTACAAGAATATTTTTACGAGCTGAAACATCTGAACATGTAAACATTTGCATAAAGCAGCCATATTTGACCATGGCCATGTTTATTAGAGTTTTAAAAACTAGAAAAGTATTAATTTAAGTTACATTTAGAACAGATAAAAATGTGTGATTAAGTTGTGACAATGACAATTGTGTGATTAATCAATTGACAGCCCAAAAAAACCCCCATCTATAAATATATATAAATATACACACACACTCTGCATAAAAACGTGATATTTGGCAGTCAGAAAGTCCGACACTAAAAAAAGAAAAAAACATTTTTATTTGATCCCCAAGTTAATATTTCAATTCATGTGTTTCTTTACATAAGAGCAACAGACACAAATACAATAAGACATAATATTAGAACATTCTGAAGTACAACCACGACCACAAACCAACCTCCATACAGCATTTAGAAAAAGCCGTGTCAGAGCAGATGAATGAACAGACAGATTCCCACTCAGTCTCCACACCGTGTCTTGTCTTCAGTCTGAACGCGGTTTCAGCACAGCAACATCGGCTTCATCAGAGAAACCTGTCAAACCGATCGACAAATTGTTCTTTTAGACACCTTTTTCAGACCGTAAAGCTGCTCTTGGTCCACACATAAGAGAGAGAGAGAGAGAGAGAGAGAGAGAGAGAGATGGAAGGAAGGAAAGAAAATGTCTGCAGATTGAAATGTTCTGTACAGCAGGATAAATGAGGATGACGTCCTTGGAAAGCTGCTGAGTTCAAAACCAGACGAGTCTCTTTGTGCTTGAGGACATTAACCCTGGACTTCATTCTTTTCCTCTTGATTGTCTTCAAGCAAATCATCTGATCGCCTGAAACACTCTTTAAAAAAGTGGACCAGGGACTGACTGAGGTGCTGCCTCACCACCTCGCTGTGCAGGAAGTGACCTTCATCTGGATAAATCTGAAACGAGAAGAGAACATGATTAAGACCATGTGAAACACCAGCTCTGAATAAAGACGTGTTTTGTGGTTTAAGAAATGAATTCTGACTGTTTATGGTCCTGTGTTTTTTGTTGTTTTTTTTATTTTTTTTCTACAACAAATATCAGATTTATATGTATTGATGTGCTTGTTCTAATCCTGCATGTTATCGTTTCTGTACCAACAGCACGGTCACAGGGGGTGCGCCACATGATCAGATTTCAAAAACATGTAAATGTTTATTCTCTATTTTACATTTACACCATTTAGCAGAAGCCCCTCATCCAGAGACACTTACTATTATCTCATTAATACACCTGAGCAGGTGAGGGTTAAGGGCCTTGCTCAGGGGCCCAGCTGTGGCAGCTTCGTGCTGCTGGGATTTGAACCAGTAACCTTCTGGAAGTCAAATGTCCAACATCTTAACCACTAAACTTCTACTTCTCCTCAATCAACATGTGGGAAAGGAGTCTTCAGTGTCAGTGTGTTTTATAACAGGTAACGATAAAGATGTCATTTTACCAACATCTTCAGAGGATTTCATTTATTTTTAATGTCTTATTAAGTTTCAGAGAACTGGAGAGTGAGAGAAAGAGAGGGAGAGAGAGACAGAAAGAGAAAGAGGGAGAGAGAGAGAGTGAGAGAGAGAGAGAGAGAGAGAGGGAGAGAGAGAGAGAGAGAGAGAGAGAGAGAGAGAGAGAGGGAGGGAGAGAGA
>JBCEWE010000433.1:307500-310850 GCA_039877035.1 Silurus lanzhouensis
ACTTTTTCTGTAAAAAATATAAACAAAAAAGAAAGAAAAAAAGAAAGAAAGAAAGAAAGAAAGAAAGAAAGAAAGAAAGAAAGAAAGAGATCATATACATTTCCTTTGTACTTTTATAGTTAAGTCCCACATAAACACCATGCATTTTGTCACTGTTTTATGACTGACTATCTATCTATCTATCTATCTATCTATCTATCTATCTATCTATCTATCTATCTATCTATCTATCTATCTATCTATCTATCTATCTATCTATCTATCTACCGATAATGTTTGCCCACAATGCTCTGAACTTGAAACTATTTTTAAACTTTGCTTTCTCTTTGCTCCTTTTATTAAACACTGTTTAATTCTACTCCGGTTGCATTCCAGACAAAAAAGTCTGGCCAAACCAGGACCCTGCATGTGCCCTAAACCTTTGGCCCTGCCTTAAACCAGCAAGTCATTGACACAGCCGAGACTGCTGAGATCAACCCTTCGGAAGTTTAGCCCCAGCAGAGAACGCCGTTATTTAGGGCATGCCATGCCCACTCTCTGGTGTGCCAATCGGTCCCAGAAGACTTACTGAGACAGCTGTCACTCTGGCCCCTGTTTAATTATATTCCGGATGCGTCCTAAATTTTAGGTCCTTCCAGTTGCATCACTGACAGCTGTAGCATTAAACTAGGAGACCCAAACATGTTCCAGCATGAAAATGAAAACCCTGTGCAGAAAGCCAGCTAAATGGGGATTTTCCATGGGTTGGAGTGCAAGACCTCCTGCTATAGAGCTCTAAACTCTATTGAACACCTTTAGGATGAATGTAAAAGCTGACTGCACCCAGTGGTGGACAAAGTACACAAACCATGTACTTGAGTAAAAATAGAGATACAGTAGATAAAATATAACTCCAGTAAAGGGCTATAATATATTATTGTAGCACTCACTACACTATTAATAAAATGATAGAATTAATAGTAATAATAGCTACAATGTTTATTCATTTATAAATAAAAAGGAACGACTGTTTTTTTGATAAAGATATTTGAAATATTTGAAGTTAAAGTCTTTCTAGATAAATTTACTTGAGTAAAGTACAGATACAATTAAGTACAGTACAGTACAAATCTAATTAAGTACCGTAATGAATTAAATTTACTTTGTTACTGTCCACTACTGACGGCACCCCAGGCCCTCTACATGCACCTATATGCAAATATCCACAAAACTAAGAGGAACATCTTCCCAGAAGAGTGGAGCTTATAATAATAGCAAATGGAGGCTAAATGTGGAATGAGATGTTAAAAAAATCTTATGTTTAGGTGTCGAGAAACCTTTGTCCATATAGTGTGTGTGTGTGTATGTTTATATATATATATTAGAGAACAGGTGTAGGTGATTAGTAGGAGTAAGACAGGTGTAGGTGATTAGTAGGAGTAAGACAGGTGTAGGTGATTAGTAGGAGGAGGACAGGTGTAGGTGATTAGTAGGAGTAGGACAGGTGTAGGTGATTAGTAAGAATAGGACAGGTGTAGGTGATTAGTAGGAGGAGGACAGGTGTAGGTGATTAGTAGGAGGAGGACAGGTGTAGGTGATTAGTAGGAATAGGACAGGTGTAGGTAATTAGTAGGAATAGGACAGGTGTAGGTGATTAGTAGGAGTAGGACAGGTGTAGGTGATTAGTAGGAATAGGACAGGTGTAGGTGATTAGCAGGAGAAGGACAGGTGTAGGTGATTAGTAGGAGTAGGACAGGTTTAGGTAATTAGTAGGAGTAGGACAGGTGTAGGTGATTAGTAGGAGTAAGACAGGTGTAGGTGATTAGTAGGAGGAGGACATGTGTAGGTGATTAGTAGGAAGGGGACAGGTGTAGGTGATTAGTAGGAATAGGACAGGTGTAGGTGATTAGTAGGAGGAGGATAGGTGTAGGTGATTAGTGGGAGTAGGACAAGTGTAGGTGATTAGTAGGAATAGGACAGGTATAGGTGATTAGTAGGAGAAGGACAGGTGTAGGTGATTAGTAGGAATAGGACATGTGTAGGTGATTAGTAGGAATAGGACAGGTTTATGTGATTAGTAGGAGTAGGACAGGTGTAGGTAATTAGTAGGAGGAGGACAGGTGTAGATGATTAGTAGGAATAAGACAGATGTAGGTGATTTGTAGGAATAGGACAGGTGTAGGTGATTAGTAGGAGAAGGACAGGTGTAGGTGATTAGTAGGAGTAGGACAGGTTTAGGTGATTAGTAGGAATAGGACAGGTGTAGGTGATTAGTAGGAGAAGGACAGGTGTAGGTGATTAGTAGGAGTAGGACAGGTTTAGGTAATTAGTAGGAGTAGGACAGGTGTAGGTGATTAGTAGGAGTAAGACAGGTGTAGGTGATTAGTAGGAGGAGGACATGTGTAGGTGATTAGTAGGAAGGGGACAGGTGTAGGTGATTAGTAGGAATAGGACAGGTGTAGGTGATTAGTAGGAGGAGGATAGGTGTAGGTGATTAGTGGGAGTAGGACAAGTGTAGGTGATTAGTAGGAATAGGACAGGTATAGGTGATTAGTAGGAGAAGGACAGGTGTAGGTGATTAGTAGGAATAGGACATGTGTAGGTGATTAGTAGGAATAGGACAGGTTTATGTGATTAGTAGGAGTAGGACAGGTTTAGGTAATTAGTAGGAGGAGGACAGGTGTAGATGATTAGTAGGAATAAGACAGATGTAGGTGATTAGTAGGAATAGGACAGGTTTATGTGATTAGTAGGAGTTGGACAGGTGTAGGTGATTAGTAGGAGGAGGACAGGTGTAGGTGATTAGTAGGAGTAGGACAGGTGTAGGTGATTAGTAGGAATAGGACAGGTGTAGGTAATTAGTAGGAATAGGACAGGTGTAGATGATTAGTAGGAGTAGGACAGGTGTAGGTGATTAGTAGGAATAGGACAGGTGTAGGTGATTAGCAGGAGAAGGACAGGTGTAGGTGATTAGTAGGAATAGGACAGGTGTAGGTGATTAGTAGGAATAGGACAGGTGTAGGTGATTAGTAGGAATAGGACGGGTGTAGGTGATTAGTAGGAGTAGGACAGGTGTAGGTGATTAGTAGGAGAAGGACAGGTGTAGGTGATTAGTAGGAGTAGGACAGGTGTAGGTGATTAGTAGGAGTAAGACAGGTGTAGGTGATTAGTAGGAGGAGGACAGGTGTAGGTGATTAGTAGGAGGGGGACAGGTGTAGGTGATTAGTAGGAGGAGGACAGGTGTAGGTGATTATTAGGAATAGGACAGGTGTAGGTGATTAGTAGGAGGAGGACAGGTGTAGGGGATTAGTAGTAGGACAGGTGTAGGTGATTAGTGGGAGTAGGACAGGTGTAGGTGATTAGTAGGAATA
>JBCEWE010000433.1:320578-425578 GCA_039877035.1 Silurus lanzhouensis
TCCCGTTGTGGCTTCACACAGGCTCAGAATGGAGAAATTCTGTGCTCGGTTTAACCACTTCACCGCCAGCTTCGTGGTCGTGGCCCATTTCACCATTGTTATGTAAAACTCCCTGGAGAACAAAAAATAAATAAATAAATAAACACAAATAAATTATATATATATATATATATATATATATATATGAGAGTGAGAGAGAGAGAGAGAGAGAGATATGTGTGTGAACATGCCACCACTACCTCAATAGAACACAATATGAACTTAATTGAAATATATAGATGGAGAGAAACATCAATAATTATGAAAGTCTAATAAAAGTACATTTGTAAGCCAATAAGTACTAAATCATGTTAGTGAATACGAAAGTTAGAGAATAACAGTAAATACACATGCAGGTCAGTAATAAATTAAGTAAATCGGTAAGGATGTTAATATTTTAAGCAGTAAAAAGTCACTAAGAAAGTCACAAAGTAAATAATAATAATAAAAAAAAACCTCTGTATAACCCTGAACACTGTACTGACTCAGTTTCAGGGTGATACTGATCTTCTTACAGCCTCTGCATCTTTGTTGAGATCAACATTTCTCAGATCCTCAGAGAGTCTTTACCATGAGAGAATTTTACTCAAAGAACCACATTTTAACTGCTCTAATACAAGATATACAAATTTGTATGGTCCTGATAAGCAGACAAAAACATGAACATAATGAATAGGACGTGGGACTTTGCATCAACATACGACATAGAGCTGTTATCACTGAGGGTGTACTCACTTTTGTATACAAACTGCACACTGGTACTCTAAAGTATTTTCTCTTGAGAAGATACACTAAAATGGTTGCTGAAATGTGAGGGGTGTACTCACTTCTGTGACATACTGTGAGTGTATATGCAAGTTAGAAGATTAGTATATATGTCTGTTAGTAAGTTAGCAAGGAAGTATAAGTATGTACGCAAGACAGTAGTTCAGTAAATAAGTATGAATTCATATATAGTATGTAAGTCATTAAGTATGCAAGTATTTAAATACATAAAGTATGTACGTTTGGAAGTAGCTATTAAAATACATCTTTTTCTTCTTCTTCTTCTTCTTCTTCTTCTTCTTCTTCTTTCGGCTGCTCCCATTACGGGTCGCCACAGAGGATCATCCGTCTCCATACCCCCGTCCTCAACATCTGCCTTTTTCAACCCAACTACCTGCATCTCTTCCCTCATCCCATCCATAAACCTCCTCCTTGGTCTTCCTCTTTTCCTTCTTCCTGGTGGCTCCATCCTCAGCATTCTTCCACTGATATACACCATGTCCCTCCTCTGCACATGTCCAAACCATCTCAATCTCGCCTCCCTCACCTTGTCTCCAAAACGTCCTACATGTGCTGTCTCTCTAATAAACTAATTTCTAATCCTGTCCATCCTCGTCACTCCCAACGAAAACCTTAACATCTTCAGCTCTGCTACCTCCAGCTCCACCTCCTGTCTTTTACTCAATGCCACTGTCTCTAATCCATACAACATCTCAGGTCTCACCACAGTCCTATAAACAGCTATTTAAATACATCTGCAAGTCAGTAAATCAGTAAGTACAGTATATAAGTCAGGATGGCAGTAAAAAAAGGTCATTGAGTCACGGTGTCTGTAAATAATTTAGCCAGTATGTCTATGTAAATGTATAAATTAAATAAATGAAAAAGAATTAATCAAATATTACATATTAAGGACTTACCGGATCCTGTGGTTGTCTGGTCTCTTCATCTGGATAATGTGTAAAGGGCCGTTCAGGTTCACCACATACACCGAGATCACAGGGTTCTCCTCTCCAGCCTGTACCAAACCAAGTGTTAATGACGTAACAAGCAAAGACATCAAAATAAATATCATTACAACATTACAAATCATCTGATGAATTATTAAACAACTAAAATGTAGTGTTCATGTTTAATACTTTACTGGAGTCAAATAAATATGTGCAGAGTGTATATTTCAGTATAAGCGTTCCAAGTTCACTTTCTCTATCTATGTGTCTTTATCAGAGCGTACTTTGGGGTAATGGTATGCTCGGTTGTTTGGGTACAGCGACCCTGTGAACATGGGAAGCTCCATCTTGGGCACCAGAGTGTTGTTGATGGAGGCATATGCTAGACGTGCTCCATCAGGAGACCACCAGTGAGCCACATGGGACTGGAAAATCATCTCTGTAAGGAAAACAGAAATTCTCTTATATGAAATACAAACAGACACACATACAAATCAATAATTCTATATATGAAAATCCATATATTATCCATATAAAGTCCATATATTAAAATAAGTATCATTAAGCCCATATTTAAAAATATTGTGTTTATTGTGCCCCAATGCTGTGTTAGCATTAGCTCACCCTCATACAGCCAATCACTGAGGCCGTTGAATATCACACCTTCTTTGCCAGTGGAAACCAGGCGGATGGTTCGACTCTCGACGGTGGAACGATAGTAGATATTATTCTCAAATATAAAAATCTAAAATGACAAGAAGAGAAGAGTAGACATGAGTCTGTGAATCGGAGTGTCTGGTGCTTGTGATAGGCTGATTGCTTCAGTTTGCGGATAAGAAGTATGGCTATGATTGGCTGAAGTCTGCTAATTAGAAATGAGCACAACTGTGTTATTAAATGTGTTACTGAGTGTTACCGAGTGTGTTACTGAGTGTGTTACCGAGTGTGTTACTGAGTATGTTACAGACTGTGTTATTGAGTGTGTTACAGACTGTTACCAAATTTGTTACAGACTGTGTTACTTTAGGTGTTAATAGGTGTGTTACCAAGAGTGTTACTGAGTGTGTTACAGACTGTGTTATTGAATGTCTTACTGAGTGTGTTATAGAGTGTGTTACAGGCTGTGTTATTGAATGTCTTACTGACTGTGTTACTGAGTTACAGACTGCGTTATTGAATGTGTTACTGAGTGTGTTACCGAGTGTGTTACAGACTGTTATTGAATGTGTTACTGAGTGTTACTGAGTGTGTTACTAAGTATGTTACTGAGTGTGTTATTGGATGTGTTACTAAGTGTGTTATTGAATGTGTTACTGAGTGTGTTACTGTGTTACAGACTGTGTTATTGAATGTGTTACTAAGTGTGTTATTGAATGTGTTACTGAGTGTGTTACCAACTGTGTTACAGACTGTGTTACTTTAATTGTGTTACTGAGTGTGTTACAGACTGTGTTATTGGATGTGTTACCGAGTGTGTTACTGAGTGTGTTACAGACTGTGTTAATGAATGTGTTACTGAGTGTGTTATTGAATGTGTTACTGAGTGTGTTACCAACTGTGTTACAGACTGTGTTATTGAATGTGTTACTGAGTGTTACAGAGTGTGTTACTGAGTGTGTTACTGAGTGTGTTACCGTGTTACAGACTGTGTTATTGAATGTTTGCAAAAATGGCAAAAGATGTTTAATAGAACCATTAATAATCATGGGATCTGCATAGGGAAAGAGGTTTGACAGGGCACATGGTACAAGTGAAGGATTATGGGAAATGTTTAAGTACCAGCTGCTGTCCTCGTGGTCCCCAACCTGCGTATTGTAGAGGAGCGTTACGCACTTCTGGAGGAGTCAGAATCCATGTTTCCCTGTGAACAATACACACATATACTCACAACACAAGTGTGTTAGTGTGCATGCGTGTGTGTGTGTGTGTGTGTGTGTGTGTGTGTGCGTGTGGTTGTATACTTACGGGGTCTCTAAACTACAGATGATGTAGTATGCAGTAAAGGAGTGTCGATAAAACTGCAGGAAAGAGGCAAAACAGTAAGAGACAGAGAGAGACAGGAAGAGACAAAGAGAGAAGGACCAAAACAGAAGCAGACAGAGAGAGACAGGAAGAGACAGAGAGAGAGAGAGAGAGAGAGAGAGAGAGAGAGAGAGAGAGAGAGAGAGACAGAGAGAGAGAGAGAGAGAGAGAGAGAAAGAGACAGAGAGAGAGACGCATAGAGAATTACAATCTGCTATTAAATACAATTACCAGAATGATTTTGTGTGTGTGTGTGTGTGTGTGTGTGTGTGTGTGTGTGTGTGTGTGTGTGTGTGTGTGTGTGTGTGTGTGTGTCTCACCGGTTCTACATTATAGGCCAGCAGAACTTGTTTCAGGTCTGCAGAAAGCTCATACTTGACAGCTTTATATGTTTCCTACAATGGGAACAACAGGAAAAATGTAAAATAAATATGTATTGGCTTTTCAATTAAACTCCCCCCACTAACCCTGTATATTAACCCTAATATACACTGTATTTTACCTGCTGCTCGGGGTACTAAAGTCCATCCACTGATGGAGGGTAAAAAGACTCACCCATTGATCAAGAAGGGCATTACATCACCCCACTCATAAATCAAGAGAATCAAATTGAACCCACTGATCAATGATAAACCCCACCCACTGATCAAGGGTATTAAACCCAATCCACTGATCAAGGGTATTAAACCCAATCCACTGATCAAGGGTATTAAACCCCACCCACTGATCAAGGGTATTAAACCCAATCCACTGATCAAGGGTATTAAACCCAATCCACTGATCAAGGGTATTAAACCCAATCCACTGATCAAGGGTATTAAACCCCACCCACTGATCAAGGGTATTAAACCTAATCCACTGATCAAGGGTATTAAACCCCACCCACTGATCAAGGGTATTAAACCCAATCCACTGATCAAGGGTATTAAACCCCACCCACTGATCAAGGGTATTAAACCCAATCCACTGATCAAGGGTATTAAACCCCACCCACTGATCAAGGGTATTAAACCCAATCCACTGATCGATGGTATTAAACCCCACCCACTGATCGAGGGTGTTAAACCCAATCCACTGATCAAGGGTATTAAACCCCACCCACTGATCAAGGGTATTGAACCCCACCCACTGATCAAGGGTATTAAACCCAATCCACTGATCAAGGGTATTAAACCCAATCCACTGATCAAGGGTATTAAACCCCACCCACTGATTGAGGGTATTAAACCCAACCCACTAATCAATGGTATTAAACGCAAACAAATTATCAATGGTATTAAACCCAAACGACTAATCTAGGGTATTAATCCTAACCGACTGATTTAGGGTATTAAACCCAACCCACTAATCCTGGGTATTAAACTCTACTTACTCTTTATAGGTAGAAAACCCCACCCATCAATCAAGTATTTTTAACCCCACCCACTAATAGAGTTCAACACTTATATAGTTCATCGCGTGTTTGTCTTTAATTTATGAGGTTTGTTTAATAAGAGGACAAAAAGAGACAGAAACTCACAAACTTCCTGTTGGACACCAACACTGTGCTCTTGTTTGTCTCCACGTTGAACTTCAGCACGTCACCTTCACGAGTGCGATACAGAACCTCCTCATCTACACAGAGAGATAATATTGTATTATGTGTATTATTGCGAGTGTTACATGTTAAAATGTTTTCATGCTAACACTTCAGTATTCACACTGTCAAACCGAATTTCTGCTGTAAATTAGAATCTGATAGCGTTGCATTCTGCTCGCTGGCTTTAGCATTTATATTACATTGAGTAAGAAATGAGATCTTATGCTTGTCTTTAGGAGCTAACAGCAAGATTGCAATCACTTATGTCTGTAGTAACATTTCTCTTCTATTAAAAGTGTTTTTAAAAGCTCAGGCTCTGCTTTTAATTTGGATTTGCTGTGTGTTTGCAGTAAGTAAAGAAGGAGAAGTCCAGTTGTGACAGAGAGAGATTGAGTAAGTGATGGACACTTTCTCATAATAAAGTGATGAGTCATGACCAATTCCACACATATTAGATCTTTTTCTGAGTCGGAGACAGAGTTTACTGGTTTCTGTATCTATTAGCAGATCACTTTTTTGGGGGGAATAAGTTAATGGAACAGGACTATTTCAAGGTTAAAATGAGTATAAATGGCATCCAGACTAAATACTGCATGCATAAAGGCAGAATAAAATGATTTACATTTTTTATATTTCTTCTCATTCTGACCCCCTGAGTGTATTGGGGTTGTTGATGATGGAGTGTTTCATGTTTCAGGTTGTAGATGAGTGTTTTTTCCCTTTTGACTCTGTCAGGATTTTGGGGTCCTGTCAGGATTTTGACTGTGTCTTACTGCAGTTGTCCACCAGATGTCCCCATCGTTCCCATGTTTTGTTCCCCTCTTAATTTCTAATCATGGCCACCTGTGCTTAATTTCACAGTGTGTATTCAATTACTTTTGCTAAATTTCTTTTGCATGCTTTTTATAGTTATGTGGTCAGAGTCTTTTGTCTTGAGCTGTATAAATTTTTCCCTTTTTCTTTAAGTATCTGTTTTGCTGTAATAAAATTTAGCCTTCCCTTTTTTTGACTCATGAATTTTTTCTCTTTATTTGACTTTCTAATGAACACTGGATATTGTAACCTATCTGAGTCTGTCTCTGCACTTTGGTTCACCTGTTCAGCACATCCACTCCACATTTTGACAATCTTCGACTGGCATTCGCCCCAAAACACACCCATATAACATATCCACTGGTACATAGTGATCAGCAGATTGCATCAATACACCCCATGTTCTTCAATGCCCTCTGGAACGATAGCTAAAGGGCAATTAATCCCTCAATAAATAAATAATTGGGAAACAGCTAGGATTCACACAAACAGTGCACATTTTCCCTTTGTAAACTTTGCTTACATTTTACTTTTTCTTCTTTCTATCTTGGTCTCTTTTGCTATTCCAGTGATCCTTACCCATTCTGCCCTACAGACCTGCAGTATCCGTCCTGATGCCCTACAGACCTGCAGTATCCGTCCTGATGCCCTACAGACCTGCAGAATCCGTCCTGATGCCCTACAGACCTGCAGTATCCGTCCTGATGCCCTACATCTGAATGAAGCCTAACACTACTCAATGCTCCTGATGACAAAGTCTATAGATCATCATGGGCACCTAAACAGTTGTCTTGCTGGAGTATTAAAGAACTCACCACTGATCCATTTAGCCTCAGGATCATGAACTCTGAACTCCTTCCTGAAAATGTCCTCCACCATCAATTTCCCCTTCAAGGCCAGATCCTCATCTTCGCCTGACAAAACATAATATAATTATGAATCACTCATATTGACATGCGGTTATTATTTATATCATCAGTTCAACAGATATTAATAAAGGCCAATTTCATATTCACTTCATACATTTTAAACAACATTGAAACTACAACTTTTGAAAAATGAAGAATGAAAAAATACTCCTATTTTTAAAGCTTTTTCACGGCCACATTTATTTTCAGACTTATTAATTGTGCACATTGGTCCATTGGAACAGAAATCACACTGCCCCATGCTCAGGAAAAGAAAAACATACTGGACAATTCATTAAATTCAACTCAGTTTTATTTGTAGAGCACGTTTAACAATGGGCATTTTCCCAAAGCAGTTTTACAGAGATAAAGAGGTTATGAAGTTTGGATATATAAGTTTAGTGTCTAAGAGTTTGTCCTTTATTAGTTCATCCATAATGAGTGAGCTTACTATACCAAGGAAAAACCCCTTGAGATGGCATTAGGAAGAAACCTTGAGAGGAACCAGACTCAAAATGAAACCCAACTTTATGAATATTTAGGAACCCCAAAAAATGCACTAAAACAGTAATTTGATGAATTTGGGTTTGACTCATCCTTTGTAGATGTTCAAATGATAAACATACTCACACAAAAATAAAAATCCACAAAATAAAATCTGGGAGTCTTGGGAGCTTGTAAGCCCTGAATACAAAATGTGTTACTCGTGTAAGCAATATTTTTTCCCCTCACTCTCAGTGAGGTTCTCAGTGTGAGACTAAAACGACATGAAGTGTGCTATTTGAGGCACAGCTGCGGAGACATGTCAGCGTGTGTGTGTGTGTGTGTGTGTGTTCTGGTGGTTTGTGTGTGGATCTGAGCTCTCAATCTGTCACAGGAGAAAAAGAACACACGCCGACCTTGTGCTCCTGAAAAGCGCTCATTATTTTATAAGCAAATAAACCTCTGAAAGATAAACCACTGCTGTGCTCTCTCTCTCTCTCTCTCTCTCTCTCTCACTCTCTCTCTTTCTCTCTCTCTCTCTCTCTCTCTCTCTCTCTCTCTACAGCCCGCCACTAAATCTAAATCTACCGAAGCATAGAGCATCACTTCATCCACTCATCCATGCATACCTGCTTCTAAGTGATATCCTCCTAAAATTCTACACAATATGAAAGATTAATGGACACCTTGTCATCACAACCAAATGTGGTTCTTCTCCAAACTGTTTCCACAAAGGTGCACAATTGTATAAAAATACCTTAGTTCCCCAGGACAAGCAAGAGACCCAGACCTCTTCCAGGATGGCAGAGCATCTGTGCAATAGGTGATCTCCATGAAGGCATGGTGAGTTCTGATGTCCTACATAGAGCCCTGACCTCAACACTACTGAACACACTCACACCCCCTATTACCCATGGGGAGTGGTAGCTTCATGGTTAAGGAATTGGGATTAGAACATCATGAGGTCCCACAGAACTGCTCAGTTGTAGGAATAAGATACATGTAACTGTAAATATGGTTTATACAATGTGGGATTAGGACATCAGGAATAAGTTTAAAATGAATGGGACTTCAGGATTTCAGGCAAAAAAGGTCTTCTGGGATTGGGAACAATTTGATGCACTTGATAAAGACTATAAAACAGTAACCATTTATGTACCAGTAAAACTTAATTATCTGCACAGGATATCATTCTCCATTTCCTGTTGAGAATGAAGATCATTCGGTATAAAATGGTTTAGGAAGCCTGATCCGGTTATTATATTCCACTACATCCAGTTCATATCTTTCCATCTGACAATGACTGTGGTTTTCTTAAACTCTTCTAATCATTGGCTGAACACAGACATGTAATGTAAATTTTTTTGTTGGTTTGTTTTTTATATGTTATTGATGAAAGCAAAAGTACCTGGTGTGAGAAGGACGACGGAGGTGACGATGAGAGAGCAGATGATCAGAATAACCAGCAGAGCAATCAGTATTCCCTTCCAGTTCCTCTGTGATGGATTACTGCCCACCAACTCCTACAGAGAGAGAGAGAGAGAGAGAGAGAGAGAGAGAGAGAGAGAGATCATCAACACCACCACCATCATCATCATCATTAACAAAAATATCACCATCATCATTACCATCATTATCATCATTATTATTACCACTATCATAATCATCATCATCATCATCATCATTACCATCCTTGTTATAAACATTATAATCATCATAATCATCATCATCATCATCATCATCATCATTACCATCCTTGTTATAAACATTATAATCATCATTATCATCATCATCATCATCATCATCATCATCATCATCATTAATATCATATCACCATCATCATCCTTAACATAATCATGACCATCATCATCATCATCATCATCAGAACCATCATACTTTAAACATAATCATATCACCATCATCATCATCATCATCATCATCATCATCATCATTACAACCATCATTATCATCATCATTACCACCACCATCATTACCATTATAATCATCACACCTTCATCATCACCATCATCATCACCATTACCATCCTCATTATCATCATTATAATCATCATAATCATCATCATCATCATCATCATCACCACCATCATTATCATTATCGTTATCATCATAATCACACTCATTATCATCATGATCTTCTTCTTCATCATATCACAATCATCATCAAATCACTACCATTATCATCATCATCATTATCGCCGTTGTCATCATTATCACCATCAACTTAACCACCACCATCATCATCATTACCATCATCATCACCACTATCATTATCATCATCATGATTACTATCATTATCATTGTCATTATCATCATCATAATCATCATCTTCATCACATTTTAATACACATCACCACCATCATCCTCAATTTAAAGAGGAATCATCACCTCTGTCATCTTTAGCATCGTTATTACGTTAGTCCATAGTGCATTAACTATTGTTAACAGATGAAATAAAAATGTACTTAATTTGAAAATGCTTTAGTAAATGTTGAACAAACAAACAACAAACAAAAATCACCTAAAGCATCGTTACTTTAAAACATAAACAGGTCTTTAAACATCTTCACAAAACTGTATTATTTTCATTTTTTATTTTTATAATAAAGTACAGTAGTATTTTACATGCTGTGTTTGTTTTTTATTCAGTATCCATTTTAAAGACTATAGGTTGATTAATAGGTTATCAGCAAGTACGATCCATCATCATAATCATCACACTTAGTGTCGTCAATCATCATCATCATCCTCATCATTAAGGATTCCACAGTAGTCCAGTGAATGGAAATATCAGTACATCAGTACTGAATAAGAAAGGCATTTTAACATGTCGTGTGTGTTGTAAAAGAAAGTAGAAAAAGACCTCTATTTTTAAAACCCAGCACAAACTCTCTCTTTCTGCACTGATCGATTAAAGGTGTGTAGGTGAAGCCTGTGAATCCACAGCAGAGGCTCAGCACCAAAAAAACACTTGAACAGAACCATAAACAGCCTGAGGTGAAAATGTGGAGGAACAAAATCCCTCAAATCCATAAATATCCACAGGGGCAGAGGAACCTGCCTGCCAGAAAACACCTCACACTACGACATTAGCACTTTGACGATAATTGATTTTCTTTCACAAAAGATTTCTTCTGTCCTATTGAGTGCGAAGTCATTTACCATGTCCAGTTAGCAGCCTGAGATCAATAATAATAACATGTTATGAGCTTTAATTGAGACACAGTGCAGAGAGAAGAGCTGTTAAAGGGGAACCACACCATTTCATCTCAGAGTCATTCGAGCGCTGCTCCTAACAAGCCTGACTGCTTAAGTCTCGCTGATGGAGCACGCACCATCAACCAGATGTCAAACAAACAAACAAACAAAAATAGCAGACTTTATATGAAATGCTGTTTGATTCAAACTAAATGATTGACGAACAACAGATCAATTCATAACAATATCCTGTCAGTCTTAAATAAACACAATCTCAACCAGGAAAAAAATAACACTAGTAGAGTTTGTTCAATATATCTGTCTTCATCTGCAGGCTTAATGGATTCATGATTCTGATTGGTCAGAAAGCATTGTTTCATTTTCCATTCAACATCATAATCATCATCATTGCGTTTATCATAATCCTCGAAATCATCATCACCGTCATCATTCCTATCAAAGTTATCACCACCACTACCATCATCCTCATCATCACTATCATCACCACCACTACTATCATTATCTTCTTCACCATCATCATCCTCATCATCATGTTCATCATAAACTTCATAATTATCACTAACATCATTACCCCATCATGACCACCACCACATAACCATCACCATCATTATCACTATTATCACCAAAACCACTATCATCATCATCATCATCATCATTAAAGCTACTTTGGGACAATATGCATTGCTAAAATTGCTACCCAAATATAACTCAAATGAACTGAAGTATAAAGAAAAGTAGGCACTACAGAAGACGAGTACACAGTGGTGAAGACTTGACTTGTGTATTTCATTCTTTGGGGTTAATAGCTGTTTTCCCTCACATGGTCAGAGTTCTCCCACGACTCCACACACTATAAGCCTCCAGTTTCCAAACAGTGAAATTTCACACTGGATGCTTGCAGCTTCCCACCTCATCATCACCTTGAGGGGATACCAGAGCCGAAAATAATGAAAGAGAACAGTTTGCACTTCTTGCCGTTTTTCCCCTGAACTATAAAGCAAACCATTTATTCCTGTTGTGCTCAGGTAAACCTGCAAATTCTGCTAAAGCATGTCTGACAGCTTGAGATTACCTCGCAATACTCAGTGGTATGAACCTCCGAAAATTTCAAAAGCTTCTTTTATGTTGCTCAAAACTAAAAGCTAAAATTCACCTGAAATTCTGACACTTTTACATCGAAAAAAAGGGGGAATGAGGAGGAGGAGGGGTGGACCTAAACTAACCTTCCTCCCCAACACCACATGCGAGTACCTTGGAGTGTACAATTTTATTTTCTGGTCCACTTTCACAGCCCCACTATTTATATTCTCATAGAGCTGGACCACTTTATTGTTCAGGACCTCCTTCAAGTGCTGGTGTATATTTTAAAAGGCAGATATTTATTTAGGTTTCAACTCTTCTATTATAGTTCATACTAGAGGTTGACTAATTTATCGATTTTACCGGAATGGACAGTTGCTGGAACTATAGTCAAAAATCCATACCGATAGTTTTTCCGGGTTGCGTTATAAAGTGCGAAAACGGCCTCTAGAGAATCTCTGATGCCACATGCTGTTTATCTGAAGTGTTTTGTTTTAATTTTGGATGTGACTGTTTTTATTTATTTGAAGTGTTACATTTTGGCACAGTTTAAATGCATGTCTTTTATTTAAATATTTTTTTATTTAATTTTTCACATTTTCATGATTCAGTATTAAAAAAAAAACTTAAGTTCAGAATCCATTTAAAAAATCAGTTATTGTCAAACACGATCCAACCTAGCTATCAGTATCAGTAAATAGTATCATCCACTACTGGTCGAACTCTAATTCAAACAGTTACTGGGAGACTTGCCAATTTTGCTGGGGTATGAGGGGAAAGCTTCAGGGTGTTTTTTTGGAACAGTATGTGTTAATGTGTTTACTAATAAACTGTAAGGAGGCTGATGCCGAGGGTTCATTGCGATCCATTTGAGATTTATTAAAAACACAAACACAGTTCCAAATATCTAAAACACAAAGAGAATGTCGGGAGACAGGCAATGAGTCGACAGAGAGAAAATCAGTCCACAGGGCAAAGAAAAGAAGAAAAGTAAAGCAGAGAATCGTAGCCAAACAGGACGAGGCAAACTGGTCAGTACACACAAGGCAAATAAACAGCTCCGGATTAGCTCCGGATTTGAAATCTTTTCACACAAATTAAGAAAACTGTTTAAAAAAGAATTTATAAGCTAGTTTTAAGTTAAACAGACTAAAGTGACTGCTTGGAATAAGTGTTTAATGCTTTTTTTAAACATTCCTTTTTTCCTTTCGCCTAAATATGAAGAAATCTTACCCTTAGATTAAATGAGGAAGAAACCTGGAAAAGGACCCACAAGGGGGAAGTAATCCTCATCTGGGTGACACCAAGAGTGTGATTATAAACCATAAAAACATTAAAAAAACATCGGAGAGTGAGAAAAATCATGAGCACTGGAGTGTGTGATTATGAGTAAGGTCCTTATTACAGTCTTATTCAGTCAGTTGGAGTTCCTGAGCAACTCATAAATTAGCTCAACATCTGAGATCATAATAGATTCAACACCAACTCCTCCATGCCAGAGCCTTTAAATAGCCAATGATGGAGAAACAGCATATGTAGAAGGTTAATATGAGTATTGATTAAGTCACCTGGTTAAAACCTGGGTTACTAATAGGGGGAGGAGGAGGAGGAGGAGGACAATTTGGATTTACAGAAGATAATGAAGGTCAGATTAGATTCTCTGCTTTTGGAGAACCCTATCAGGATGACTAGCCTCGTAAGTGCGGCTCCCAAAATAGAAACAAAACCAATTTTTTTTGTTGTTGTTGTTGAAGAACAAAGGAGTTGCTTGTACAGCTCTTTGTCTGGCAGTTCAGATGTGGTTAGGATGGACAGAAGAGATACTGTATGTGTCAGACCGAGCAGGATAACCGCTCTGTATGGATTTAGAGAGAGTCAGTTGTGCTGGAAGAAAACTAAATGTAGAATCTACTGGACTTATCTAAATATTACATGTTCATACACATATACACTTGCTTTGCTTTCATGCTGCCCATTGTATTTCACCAATGAGACCAGTTTCCATTCTCTGATGGTGGGTTCTTGGCTGGCTTTACTAATCCAATCCCTGAACCACAAGGCAGTGTAGTAGCATTGCTCTGGTCTGAACCTCCTGAATCACTTATGTACTCTTGAAGCAGTTCCATCCTACTCCTGAGTTTATGCTCTTGGTTGCCAGTTCTATTTACATGCTATACTTTCTATAAAAAGTTCTAACTAATTATATTCTTATTCATTTAGGAAAACTCAGAAAGTGTACCACCACACATAAACCATAAGCAGATCAGTTCTTTAATAGGGTCTAATCAGAATTTTCTCAATACTTTAGATGTTAAAAGTGAAAGTGAAAACTCAGGTGAGAATTCAGAATGCCAGGACGCCTCTTTATTTTGTGTTTAACATCTAAAGTTCTCTGCTAGTGATCAAATATCCAGTATCCAGTGGGTCCAGAAGATTAAATTTTTTTCAAAACTGTTCCTGTCAACAAACTTTATATTGGTCTTAAAGTTTTGGATGGTGCGTGCGGATGTTTTTTTAGCAAAGTCAAAGTGAAAATCTGGCCAGTAAAATGCCACAGGAGACTCCCAGTAGCACCTTTTGAAAACAGTTTTTCTCAGCTGCTTTGGAGCATTTCTTGAATCATCCTTAATATTTACAAAGAAGTAAGCACATTCTCAAAACTATTTGTACAAACAGCACAACACATTGGATTTCTTACAAAAGCCTGAACTTTTCTCAAAATCCTCAGTTCATCTCTCAAAAGTAAGTTTTTGTGTCAATGAACATCTCATTGCTTTCAGAATGAAAAGTCCTTTTGTCAATTTTCACAAACAAACTCATCAAAATTCATGTTGTCAGTATGATGGTGACAGTTTCAGGATTTCCTGATCTAAACTATGGTTTGGATCACAGTGAATGAAAATGCACACAATTTGACTTCCTTCCGTTTGTCATTTATGAATTTCAGCAGCACAAATGTATTTATTTGATTGAATATTTGATTTATATTGATTGCAAGAGACTGAACAGGATTTAAACTTTTACTGTACTGTACTAGAGTCTGTTCATTTCTTAGTTGTTCATCTATTTTCAGATCTTGTAATTCTGTGTTTTGCTCTTTTGCCAACTGAAGGTTCCCAAGATTCACCTTTGACCTGTTTTAGAGAACTGGTTGATTATTGGTTAAACTGACGCCGTTCACTCGCCTTCATTAGTGACATTCAAGATTCATCTGATTTATCAATTTAACACATTTACAAAATAAAGTTTAATAGAAATTTTAGATGACAGATGATGACAACTGGTTTTATGATTTTGCATTCAATGACGTATACAATGAACTATTCAGGTGAAACCAGTATAATATATTTTAATCAACATGAACATAAACAACTGATAATGTAGAAAACAGCAAACACATGTACACAATCCATTAAATGAATGTACAAAAGCATTCGCAATTTTATCGACGCAACAAGAAATGTTTTTATGATGAGCACAAGTGACTCAATGATGTGGAGGAAGTAGTTTTGAGAAATTTTTGATCTGAGAAACACTCCAAAGCAACTTAGAAAACCTTTAATTCAATTTAATTTATTATATATATATATATATATATATATATATATATATATATATATATATATATATATATATATATATATACTGTATATGTATATAGCTCTTTTTACAATGGACATTGTCTCAAAGCAACTTTACACAGATAAATAAGGTTGTATAAAGGAATGTGTTTGTTTATTGTCTGTAATTTTGTAAGTTTTTCTCTAATAAGTGAGCCAGTGGTGAGAGTGGAAAGGAAAAACTCCCTGAGATGGTATAAAGATGAAACCTGGTGAGGAACCAGACTCAAAAGGGAACCATCCTCATCTGGGTGGCACCAAATCTCCATTTATCGCAGTTCTATTGTTGAGGTGTGTAGTAATAGGTGCTTACAGTTTTTCTCAGTTGCTTTGGAGCGTTTCTCAGATTAGAAATCAAATGTTCACAACTACTTGTTCAACCTTCACATCAGTCACTTGTGCTCATCATAACATCAACATTTCTCGTTGCTTTGACCAAATTGCAAATGCTTTTTTTTTTTACATTTATTTAATCGATTGTGTTTAAGTGTCTGCAAAGTGTTTGTTACATTATCAGTTGTTTATGTTCATGTTAATAAAAAAATCTTTAACACCCAAAATATCTCAGCATCAGTTTATTGCATAAGTAATTGAAATCTTCTTCTTCTTTCGGCTTCTCCCACTAGGGGGCCCCACAGCGGATCATCCATCTCCACACTACTCTGTCCTCTACATCTGCCTCTTTTAAACCAACTACCTGCATGTCTGTCCTTCACCACATCCATGAACCTCCTCCTTGGCCTTCTTCTATCCTCCTTCCTGGTGGCCGTATCCTCAGCATTCTCCTACAGATATACCCCATGTCCCTCCTCTTTACATGTCCAAACCATCTCAATCAGGCCTTTCTTACTTTGTCCCCAAACCGTCCTTCATGCGCTGTCCCTCTAATAAACTCATTTCCAATCCTGTAAGTGACATTCTGTAAAGCTGCTTTGAAATAATGGCCAATGTGAAAAGCACATTGATACATTCATTCAAATCCCAGCACCAACAAGTTGCAACTGCTGGGCCCTTGAGCAAGGCCCTTAACCTAAACTGGTATTTATCTTCTATAAATGAGATGATTGTAAGTCGTTCTGGATAAGAGCATCTAACAAAAGCCAAAAATGTAAAAACCAAACACCTGGAAATGTGATTAAAAAAATGCAAACAGCCAAAGCATGACTTTTCTGTCATTTGGGGACCATTTTAAAGATGAAAAATCAAACTGCCTCGTTCTTTCTCCTGCCTGTGAGATAATCAATGCACTTCAAAACCTTCTGTTCCTGTCTGCTGCTCTGTGCCATGTTCTTAGCAACCATTTAACCAGCAAACCAATTGTGATGAGTGATGTGTTTTCTTCTCTACAAGACCAAGAACTGTGGAGTCACTTTTATAGCATTTACAAGAGAATATGTCTGTAAGTGTCATGCATTAAGGACTCAGGCAATATGCAATTGCAGTTAAAAGGCAAGCAGTCAACGGGTTTTGTTAAAAGGTGCTGGCAGAGAAATCCAACCCGTTATTTAAAACCATGATTTAATACAAGAGCAAGCCAAAAAACACAAGAGACGAGAAAGGGAAACAAGATCATAACTGTGATATACATCCATGGAATAAACACGGATCGGTATAGTCAGGTGTACAACTACAACACTGACCATATACTTCGCAAAAGGTGTCACAGTTATAAAGGATTATTCATGGGTATAAATAAACAGGCTGAACAAATTGGGAACTGCTCCAGATCTCCAGAAATACTAATGCATGCTTTTAAGGCCTGGACGAAGAAACCATCCCATAATCCTAGATTTGAAGTTGAAAATGTACAATTTAAACACTGTTTCATAAGTCAGTTTGCTGTGGATCAACTAGATCCAACAAGTAGATCCAAACATCACCTAGATCCATCCAACGTGTAGAGCCAAACTTCACCTAGATTTAGCCAACAAGTAGATACAAACTTCAGCTAGATCCATCCAATATGTAGATAAAACTTCACCTAGATTTAGCAAACAAATAGATCCAAATTTCACCTAGATTTGGCCAACAAGTAGATACAAACTTCACCTAGATCCATCCAATATGTAGATACAAACTTCACCTAGATTTAGCCAACAAATAGATCCAAACTTCACCTAGATTTAGCCAACAAGTAGATACAAGCTTCAGCTAGATCCATCCAATATGTAGATAAAACTTTACCTAGATTTAGCCAACAAATAGATCCAAACTTCACCTAGATTTGGCCAACAAGTAAATACAAACTTCACCTAGATCCATCCAATATGTAGATACAAACTTCACCTAGATTTAGCCATGTCCAAACTTCACCTAGATCCATCCAATATGTAGATACAAACTTCACCTAGATACAGCCATGTCCAAACTTCACCTAGATTTAGCCAACAAATAGATCCAAACTTCACCTAGAACTATCCAAGTAGATCTAAACATCACCAAGATCCATCCAACAAATAGATCCAAACATCACCTAGCATTATCTATGTAGATCCAAATATCACCTAGATTAATCCAACACGTAGATCCAAACATCACCTAAATCTATCCAACAGGTAGGCCCAAACATCACCTACCCATCCAACAAGAAAGTTCAAACATCACTCATCCAACATGTGTGCTATATGGACAAAAGTATCAGGAACAGTAATCGCAAAGCTGAAGGCACACAATTGTACAGAACCTCTTTAAATGTAGAATCAATATATTTTTTCCTTCACTTAAACTAGGAGGCCAAAACCTGGTCCAGCATGACAATGCCCCTGCGCACAAATGCATCTTCATTACATGTGTTGAAATGGAAGATCTCCTGCCTCAACCCTGTTGAACACCTTTGGGATGAATGTGAACACTGACTGCACCCCAGGGCTCCTCACCTCACCTACCTGACTTTACTAACACCGTGGTGTCTGAATGAGCACAAATCTCCACAAGCATACTTCAAAATCTAGTGAAACATCTTCCCAGAAGAGTGGAATAAGATAGGTAAGCACATACCATACTTATGAGCAGGTGTCATTCAGCAATATGGAGTATAAAGTCTGAGGATGTTGAGGTAATCTAAGTTTCTCTGTTTTTGTGCAGATCCTGAAAAATCAGCAGAATTCACCTGATATTTTTGAGAACTTCACGACTGAAAACGTCTAACTCATAAGTAAAGCAGCAAGGCCCTTACACTCCAACACACATCACAAAGCATAGATCATGGACGATATGGTGAACTCGGGTTCTTCAGCACACTAATGGAGTGATGTGTGAAAAAGCTCTCGGAGAGAACGTGTGTCTGAGCTGCAATGACACACTAATGCAAGCTGCCTTCATCCTGCAGTTATAATAATCCAATCTGCTCTCGTCCCTCTAAATGCAAACACACACACACACACACACACACACACACACACACACACACACACACACACACACACACACACACACACACGACCTTGCTACAGCAAATGCTCTTCACTGATACAACTAGAATGAGTATAGAAAAACAAAGCTTATAAAGATTCGTCATCAAATAAATAATAAAACTAAAGAGAGAGAGAGAGAGAGACAGAGAGTTTTAGATGATTAAACTCCTCCAGTTCAGGATTGGATGAAAAGTCTATGATATAATTAACTGAATGTAAAAGGAAAGCGAGTGTGCTATAAAAGATGGGTAGAACAGGACACAAACAGGAGTATGGGCTGAGACAGGGGTACAACTCTGTTCAACATCTTTATAAATAAATTAGCTCCAATGCTGGAGAACTCCACAACTCCACATCTCCACAGCTCCACAGCTCCACAGCTCCAGGTCTCACCCTCATTGCTGCAAGGTCAAGATCCTGCTCTGTGCAGAAGGATTAGTTCTGCTTTCTCTCATACCAGAGCACCTACAGCAGAAAATTTCCATCCTACATTAGTGCTGCAGTAAATGGGCTCTCTCAGTGAACCTGAGCAGTGTGGTGTTCTACAACAGAGTGAAAGACCACACCAATCCCTTCACACTGGGTTCCATAATACTCCAACTCAATGCATAATACACTTCCTTGTGTATGACCCTCAGAAGGACAAGGAGCTTCAAGCTAGCCTTGCAGACACTCGGAGATAAAGCATGCAGAGCATTCCACACTAACAGATCCAAACTCCACAACGCTCCAATCTCTATTCCTAGTCTCAAGCTGAACTATTCTAAAATCACGTCTATTCATCGTGGGAAAAACCTGGGACAGCTGAAAAAACAGAATTCTGTAAAACATTACTGAAAACTTTACTAAAATTGGATATATTTGGTCGATGTGCAGCTTGAAAAGCAGATTTACTGTCTGCTGCTGAAAATAATTCAACATACAGCCATTATTGTCTAAATAACCAGCAACAAAAGTGACTAGACCCCAAGTGATCGTTAAAACAGTGTCCAAAGAGATATCCAGCACTGCTTTAATCCTCCTGGGCATGGAATTCAACAGAGCTGCACAGGTTGTTGCTGGGATCCTAGGGTAGTTATAATGATGGAAACCTGCCATTTGGCCCAGTTTCTGAATGTTCTGCTTCAGAATGTCACAGTACATTTTGGAATCCATGTTTCCAGCACTCATTCAGCCTCATACCATGATGCTGCCACCACCATGCTTGACTGTATACATTTTCTTGGTTCTCCTCACCTGGGCGTCACCACACATTCTGGACAACATCTTAGCCAAACAAGTTTATCTTAGTCTCATCAGACCACAGGACATGGTTCCATTATTTCATGCTGGTTGTCTTCAACAAACTGTTTGGGGATTTCTTGTAAACCAGCTTCAGAAGAGGCTTCCTTCTGGGACAACGGCCTGCAAACTGACTTGTTGCAGTGTGTGGTGTACGAACCGAGCACTGACAAGTGGACCTTCTGCTTCTGCAACCTCTAAAACAATGGTGCACTCATGTGTCTGTTTTTTAAAGCAGCTTCTGCACCTGATGTACAACACGAGAACTCAACTTCTTTGATGGACCCTTGCGAGGTCTGTTCTGAGTGGAACCCGTCTTCAAAAACCTGTGTATGGCCCTGAACACTGTACTGTAACTCAGTTTCCAGTGGTCAGTTTGAGAGAATTTAACTCAAAGCACCACATTTTAACTGCTCTAATACAAGATACACAAATTTGTATGGTCCTGATAAGCAGACAAAAACATGAACATGATGAATAGGACATCAGGCTTTGCATCAACACGACATACTATAGCTGCTATCACTGAGGGTGTACTCACTTTTGTTGCCAGTTATTTAGACAATAATGGCTATATATATATATATAGCCAGACAGACAGACAGACAGACAGACAGACAGACAGACAGACAGATAGATAGATAGATAGATAGATAGATAGATAGATAGATAGATAGATAGATAGAGAGAGAGAAAGAGAGAGAGAGAAAAAAAGAGAGATGAGAAGAAAAGAAAAGACAGCACAAAGCTACAGAATAAACCCAGTCCTGATCTGTCAAGTTCACATGGTGTGTTTTTTTGCACTGTTGTTCGTCTCTGTGGCTTCTCTCTGAACAACAGTAAAGTCTCGTTTGTTGTTCCTTCAGCCTTTGTTCTGCATCACACTGATCTCACCCAAATCCAGCACAACACATCAATTATTAACAAGGAAACAATAAATATTGAGCGTGGCTCCTGCATGAAAAGCCGTGTTATACTGCATTCACTCGTCTGATGAAGCACCATCTGGAGCTAACATTTAACATCTGGAGCTAATGAAGAGAACAATGCGTAGTTAAGTGATGACCTTGGATCTACACAAGAGAGCACTGGATGAACACAGGATTCTGTATCAAACTGCTGGACAGAGTGTATCAGAGATCTCAATGCAGAGAGAAAATAATCCAAATTAGCAGAAGAAATCTATAAAACAAGCAGAGGTCAGCTGATGAGTATATTTATAATAGTGACTCATTTGGTCATTTCTGAACATGTAGCTTTGTAGCACCATCATAGAGTGCAAGTAAATTATTAGTCCAAATAAATAGTAATTGTAAATACTTATTAGCAAGCCATTAGCAATTCCCTCATGCTAATAATATGGACACATTAAATGCTAAATAAATGAAAACCCACTTTATTTAAAAATTACATTCATTCTGGCACAAAACAAATCAAGATGTAACCTTGATTACTTTATATTATTATTAACATTTGTGAACATCAACAGTTTCATTTTAACAGTTTAAGTTCAATTTTAAATAAAATGACTGCTTGGTTTATATAATATATAATAAAACATTTAATTAATAAAACATTTAATATATAAAAATACAATAGAATAAATAGATTTGTTTTTATTATATTTATTAAATTGAGTAATCAATAAAACTAGCACAAATAACATTTCATAAAATGAAATAAATGGAAATTTTTATGATGTTAAGGTTTTCATTGGGAGTGATGACAATGGACAGGATTAGAAATGAGTTTATTAGAGGGACAGTGCATGTAGGACATTTTGGAGACAAGGTGAGGGAGGCGAGATTGAGATGGTTTGGACATGTGCAGAGGAGGGACATGGGGTATATCAGTAGAAGAATGCTGAGGATGGAGACACCAGGAAGGAGGAAAAGAGGAAGACCAAGAAGGAGGTTTATGGATGTGGTGAGGGAAGACATGCAGGTAGTTGGTGTGAAAGAGGCAGATGTAGAGGACAGGGGGGTATGGAGACGAATGATCTGCTGTGGCGACCCCTAATGGGAGAAGCCGTAAGAAGGAGAAGAAGTTTACATTTGTTAGACCCCATTTGGGTAATACAGATGTGTGTGCATGTGATTTACATTTAATATAAGATTTTCTAAAGATAGGATCTACTTAACTTCTACTTATTTTAGCACACTTTAACAAATGTCTTTATTTCTTCCATCTTTCATTCATTCACTCCCTCAATATGTGGAATTGTCAGGATTTCCTCCATTTAAGAGAAATTATTAAAGCAAACACTAAAGAATCAATAGCACTAGAGTGCTGGTGATGGCAGAAAGCGGCAGCGATTTTACATATGTGGAAAATAAATCAGAGTTTTATAACGCACTACAAATCGTATTCCAGTACGGATTACAATACCGTTGGTATTGTTGTGTATGTTTTCAAGTTTAATAATAATACAAAAACAAAACAGTGACACTGCTTTAAAAGTGCGAGGCGGAGACTAAACAAACTTGCGGTCCACCACTTAATATGTTCCTGAGGGAACTCAGATTGTAACTATGTTCCGCATGTAAAAAGGATTGCATTTGGTAAACGTGTGTACCGAACAAAAAGCCTTGTACTGAAATGGTTCGGTACGAATACGTGTACCGTTACACCCCTAGTAGCTTATTCTCGGTTAGTCAAATGCATGCTGTCCCATGTTTTTGAAAAAGAAAATGTGTGTGTAATTGTTCCCACATGTGATCAATAACTATAGGGGAGAATGATAGAAGAAAAATGTAGGTGTGTGTTGGAATTATGTGTTGGAAAATGTGTGCTATAGTGACTGCAGGGATCTGGAGTGTCTTCCTGGCTGAGAGCTGATTTTGTGTGTCAATAAGACTGAGCTGTGTTTCCCCCTGTGCATTGGTTTAATACAATCTAGGAGCAGCAGGTGTGTGTGTGTGTGTGTGTGTGTGTGTGTGTGTGTGTGTGTGTGTGTGTGTGTGTGTGATGGACAGCCAGACGCTTGTAAACTTCATTATCAAAGGCAAAAAGGGCAGACGAGGTTCCTGGAGCTCGTCACCTTCCTGTCTTTCGAAGCAGCCTCAAATCGCTTTATGGCTTTGGGCCAGCAGAAGATTCTCTCCCAGTGGATTTGAGTGAAGTTTGAAAGCAAAAAAAGGCATCAAGCAGATCAAAGAACACAACCTCTGGTAACAGGCATCGTTTTTAACTTGCGCACACACACACAAATGCTAAACTATATCACTTTGGTCCGCAGATATTTGACTAACACGCTTGCCAGAAGTAAACCTGAGAAATATCATTAGCCATAAAAAGTTCCATCCATCAGGTAATTACCAACATCTAAAAATCCATCTCTGGATTATTAACGCCCAGGTTTTCTCCTCCCCCCCTTCCCCCTCACTAACTAAAGCTACAACTGTATTGTTTGTGGATGTTCTGTGGAAACTTGTGTAAGAATAAAAGGCTGTATATGAGCCTATTTAAGATCTCACTGCACCATGTAAACACCACAGCGCACTGAAGCCAGCTGTGCAAACATGGACAAAAGAACAGCCACACACACAAACACACACACACACACACACACACACACACACACACACACACACACACACACCAGGGTGAGAAGATTATGGAGAATGTAAGAGAGACCAAAAGATAAAGATGACGTAATATAATGTGAAGAGATTTTATTTTGTAATAGATCTGCTTGTTCACTTGCTTAATAAATGCAATACATTTATTGAAAACTCTCTGTGTATTGTAAAAAAAAAACAGAAGGTGACAGATGCAGGGAGCAGACACAAGTGCAAAGACATCTTTTTAATGTGCAAGCCTACAAAACAAGCGACAAATAAAAAACTGGGAGAACAAATGTAGGATGAAGAGTGCTGTGAAAATGGAAACTCAAAGGCAGAATGTCATTAGAACCACTGACTTACGTTTTTAAATATTTTTGTCCATGAATATGTATACCAATCAGACTGAGATTTGGTCAATCCAAGGCCCTCTAAAAGGCGTCCAAACACATTTGTATTTTCCTTTGATTGGATGGTCAGAGAGAGCACTAGTCAGAGTTGGCAAACCTCATCTGTAACTAACTGCACAATCTCAAACATATTTGTGTGGCAGCTCAGTGGTTAAGGCTCTGGGTTATTGACTGCAAGGTCGGGGGTTCAAGCCTTTGAGGAGGCCCCCTGACTTTCAGTGCTCCAGGTATGCTGTATCATTGCTGACTCTGCACTCTGACCCCAGCTTCCTAACACTGCTGGGATATGCAAAGAAAGAATATTTACTGTACCTTACTGTACATATGACAAAGCACCTTTTCTTCTTTCTTTTCTGTTTTTTCATTCCACAATGGCTGACAGAGGAAAATAAATTAATTTGGAAGCAGATACAGTCTTTTTAAATAAAATCTGGACATCGCAGGAAAAGGTTGGACAAAACATTTCAAAACAGTTGTTAAGCTTTTTTTGATGAAACATTCATACGTTTTATTTTCTTTGCAGTTTGCACAAAAACACACAATTTGCTTTGGTTAATTTTTGACCATGTTGAAATCTTCATCTACCTGTCAGGTGCATGTAGAAAAAAAAACTTCAGAAAAGTATTAAAATGTCAGTCTTGAGTGCAGTAAGTGTAGAGACCCTTAGCCATCATCTTCAAGGTGCCATCAGGATTCAGCACCACAGACAGCGACAGTGGTACATAAATGAAACAGAAAAGTAGATCAGGGCTTTAGAAGAAAAGCTGGTGAATAGCCATAGCCCCGAGTCAGAGATGAGCTGTGCGTGTGTGTGCGTGTGTGTGTGTGTGTGTGTGTGTGTGTGTGTGTGTGTGTGTGTGTGTGTAGTTTAATGTGATTTTAATTTATTGCCATTTTTAAACGATTACAGATACAAAGTGTGTCTGTGTTTGTGTGTGTGTGTGTGTGTGTGTGTGTGCGTGTGTGTGTGTGTATGTGTGTGTGTGCGCGCACGCTTATAGAGATCTGGATGTATTTTTATTTGCTGCCGCAAGTGTGTTCTTTTGCTTGCCCAACACACGTTTTTCCAAAATGGGACAACATTCTGACTAATTTAATCTATTCTAATCTAATGTTACCTAATCTAATCTTATCTCATATAATCTAATCTAAAGTCAAACCCCTTCCTCCACCTGAACACTATGGAAACACAAAACAAATAGTTTTTGTCAGAATGAGTTGCTTCTTAGTGGATTTTGTGTGCTATAAACATTTCTCTCAAACAAACCAAACTGTTCTCCACACTATTTCATCAAGGCTTGATTCTTGCAATGCTGCAACTCGGTTCTTGACCAGGACCAAAAGGAGAGAACATATTTCCGGTGTTAGTGAAATACTGAATAAACTTTTCTTGTTTGTTTTTCAAAACCTGGCCTAGTTTCGCCTCCATCAGTATTTTAGATCTCTTCTGTTTTTATATTATTGTGTTGATGTTGTTGTTTATATTGCATGTTCAAACGAAAGACAAATTTTCATTTCGCACAAAACAAAACCAAACAACCCACCAGCAAATTAACCAACCAACCCGTGTTAATAAACCACCATCCCACCAATCAACTTACCATCCACTTACAAATCCACTATCCCACCAACCAACCCACCATCCAACCAAACCACCATCCCACAATTTACAAAACAACTAACCATCCCGCCAATCCACCAACCGACCCACCATCTTACCAATTCACAAAATAATCCACCATCTAAACAATCCACAAAGCCACCATCCCAGCTAATTATCAACCAACCCACCAACCATCCCACCAATCCACCAACTAAATAAACAAAAGGAGGTAGTGTCCTAGTATTTAAGTCATTGAAACTTGGCTCAGAAGGTTGTGAGTTCCAAACCCAGCCACACCATGCTGACACTCGAGGGCCCCTGAAAAAGGCCTGTGACCCTATAGCTGCTCAGTTGTATGAATGAGATAAATGTAAGTCGCTCTGGTTAATTGTGTCTGTAAATGTAACCAACCCGATCTAGAATTAGATCCCTATTTAACAAACCACAGAAGCTGTTTGCAAGGGACAACTCTCTGAAATGACACGTGTGTGTGTGAAACCTTAACATTAACCAGACTTAAAAAGAAACTCCTCCTTTTATGGATTGCATTTAGGAGTGAAAATCTTAATACAACCAAATTTCAGCTTGAGTGTGAATGTTTCTGTCTGATCAACGTCACTGGATCCTGGATAAAAATAGACACACACACACACACACACACACAATCTGTAGAGGATAATATGAAGAGGATATGTTTGCTTTCTTTATAATAATTATTGTGGCTTTGTGAGGACAGGTGGAGTTTCCAAGCCATGAAATGGTGTCAACACCAGCACTTAATTAAAAACCAGAACAAACAGAAGCTAAAGTTGAAGCTGAACCTGAACCTGGGCCACAGATCATTCAGAGGTCATGATGTTCAGACACACAGCCTTGAAAAAAAGAATAAAGAGAAAGAAAGATTTTAATAATGCCTTTTTATAAAATCATTATAAATGTGTGTGTGTGTGTGTGTGTGTGTGTGTGTGTGTGTGTGTGTGTGTGTGTGTGTGTGTGTGTGTGTGTGTGTGTAAGAGAGAGAGAGAGAAAAAGAGAGCCACTATCCAAAGCCTTCAATATCATTGCTAATACATCTCTATGAAGGCAGCACATTTAAAACACGCCTGTATTCAATATTCCGTATTCAATATGGATAGCAGGCCTTCAAACACAAAAAGAAATAAAAGCTGGATTTTAACGGAGAGACCATTAGCCTGCGAGTGCCATCTGCATAAGTCATGGAGGGGAAAAAAAAAAGAAAAACAAGAAGAGATACAGAGAGAAGAATTAGCCTGTTGTGTTTAATGAACACAGCTGTAACCTGATGGAGAGAGAGTGGTGTCCAGGAGTAAAGACATGAAGAAGGAAAAAGGGACAAACGAGACAAAAGAGTGAGACATCAAGAAAGACAGTGATAAAGATGAATAGAAAGACTCTACCTCCTTCCTCGCAGCTAACTGTTTCTCCTTAAAAAGTTGTATACGAGGCAGTATCAAAAAGTTTCAAGCGTAGTTTTATTACACGCCAACAGATGGCAGCACAAGGCTGCACGCACAGTCACAGGGTGCACCGACCTTCATAAGTCAGTGTGCCGAAAGTCAACGTCCTGTGTACATCTGAAGCTGGTGACAGTGCTGTGCTATCCACGTGCGTTACCACGTCTGCTATTCTGTCACCAAGCTCTCCTCACACATCAGTTTCTACACTGGAAAAATCATGGCTCCTGCGGACTTCGAAGATGAAGATCCAGCTCAAAGGTCGCCATTTTGACACCATTGCAGAGATCCAGCGCAGATGTTTGACATACACATTCCGGAAGTGGCAGGAACACTGGGAGCGCTGTATTGCTGTACAAGTGGACTATATTGAAGGTGATGGTGTTTAAACGTATATACTTTCTTGTAAACAGAGCAAGTCTGGAAACCTTTTGATACCACCTCATAATAAACAATTCTGCATTATTTTATTGTCTAAGAGAGACGCAGACGAGTAGTTATAAACTATTTATAAGGTTTGTAATGTTACCTGTTACCTCATTCATTTTCCTAGAAATGTTCTATTAAAATTCCAGAGCTGCCCATTGGCTATATAACAGAGGCAGGTGAGGGAATGACTGTTTATAGCCGCTATATTCAAGACCCATGTAGCCAACCCAAAAATATTGGGACACTTGACTCTTCCAGTCAAAGGTAGTAAATGTCTTAGGATAGGGTACCATGAAATGTTTCCTTCACTCGATATAGAAGATCCAAACCTGCTCCAGTATGACAATGCACAAAGCCAGGTCCATGAAGATATGGCTTATAAGTTTGTGGATACCAGATCATAAAATTGGTATGTGCTTATTTTTAAACATTTCATTCCAAATTTAGTGCTCATAAGTTCCACTTTTCTGGGAAGATGTTCCACTACATTTTGAGGAGAGCTGTGCCGTCCAGCTACGAGGGTGTTAGTGAAGTCAGGTATTGATGTAGGTGAGGAGGTGAGGAGATCTTCCACTCCAACCCATGGAAAGCAGATCTTCATAGAGCTGGCTTTGTGAACAAGAGCACTGTCATGCTGGAACAGATTTGGCTCTCCTAGTTTAAGTGAACAGGAAAATGCATGCTTCTGCATCCAAAGACAGCTAAAAAATAACATATGGCTGGGAGAGTCATGTGTCCCAATACTTTTGACCACATCATGTATCATATCCGGTGAAGGCGTTTATGCTTTCAAATGCTACTTGCAAAGACATTTTGCCTGAAATGCACACACACACGCACACACACACACACACACACACACACACACACACACACACACACACACACACACACACACACACACACACAGAAGGAGCTGTGTTTATGCAAAACTCACATAAACCCTGCAATAATTTACTCCACTCAAACAATCTGTCACTTCCATTTTTCTCTCCATCTGTCTCTCTTTCTCCACCATTATCTCTCTCCTTATATCTCTCTCACTCTCTTCTGTACTCTCTCCCTCATATATTTATATCTCTCCCACTCTTCACTCCTTACTTCTATCTCTGTCTGTCTCTATCTCTTACTTCCATTCTCTATCTCTCTCACTATGTCATCTCTCCATTCCTCATCCCTTTAATGCCATTTCTCACTTTTTCTCTTTGGTCTCTCTCCATCTCACTCTTGCTTCTTTTCTTCTTTCTCAGTCTATCTCTTTTTCTCTCTTCTTGACTGTCTTTCTCTCCCTCCCCAGATCTTTTAGTTTTTCCCCACTCTCTCTCTCTCACTGTCTCTATCTTCATATTTTCTCTCCTTTACTCTATATCTCTTCAATCCATTTTTTTTTCTCTCAGAAGACAATAGCATCCTTTTCCCCCAAACACACAGCGGTAAATATATAATATTTAAGCGATCTGCTATATATTCCGAGGTAACATTAGTTACATAACAACACTAGTAAACTGATCAATACTTCTCCTATGAACGCAAACACCTTGAAATGCTGTTTGTGTGTAAAAATCAGAATGTCATGTCTTTAACACAGAAAGAGGAGGGAGTTTATTGCTCAGAATTTCAGGAATGTTCACAGATCAGAGATCTAAAAAAGTGAAAGAATAATATTCTTTCGTAGAAATCTCTGTAAAATATACAATCAAATAACTCGAAATGGAAAATGATTTAATGCAGTTTGATGCAGTTTGCCTTAGTTATTCTGTGAAACACACACACATACCAAGCAAAGGTAGCTTGAGGAATGTCACCACTGGCTTTCATTATCTGGACTAAAAATGTACTTTAAAATATCATATTTTGTGATTGACAGAATAAAGTAAGTCAAATTTGTTTGGAACAACAACAAGCTGAAGAAATGGTGACAATTTTTTTGTGGTAATCTCTTCTTTTCCACTGATACCATACTGTGTTTGTTGTGGTTTGTAGGGGCCATGTCTACAGATAGATGCACTCCTCCATTTTTAAAACAGCTGCTACACCCGTGACTGAAGGTCAGAAGTGTATGATATATAATATCGTCTACGATAATATCATAACACACATCATACACACTCAACACACATCATACACTTCGCCCACCCATGATTCAGTACCACTTACACTAATCATTACCACAAAATGTCTACATGCCGTTTTTGCACATCTTCCGGGATTGCTGCTATTTGTTCTTTTGCACAATATTCTGGCCACATATTTTTGCTACTGTTCACTTTATCATGATTGCTGCTATTTGTTTATTTGCACAATATTCTGTTTAAATTTTTCTGCTACTGTTCACTTAATTTTGTTAGGACAGGTTTACTGGTAGAGCTATTTTGTGTTTTATGTATTGTCCTGCACTGTCTTGTGTTGTCTTGCACTGTCCTGTGTTGTACTGCACTGTCTTGTGTTGTACTGCACTGTCCTGTGTTGTCTTGCACTGTCCTGTGTTGTCTTGCACTATCCTGTGTTGTCTTGCACTGTCCTGTGTTGTCTTGCACTATCCTGTGTTGTCTTGCACTGTCCTGTGTTGTCTTGCACTATCCTGTGTTGTCTTGCTCTGTCCTGTGTTGTACTGCACTATCCTGTGTTGTCTTGCACTATCCTGTATTGTCCTGCACTGTCTTGTGTTGTCTTGCACTGTCCTGTGTTGTACTGCACTGTCTTGTGTTGTCTTGCACTGTCCTGTGTTGTCTTGCACTGTCCTGTGTTGTCTTGCACTATCCTGTGTTGTCTTGCACTGTCCTGTTTTGTCTTGCACTATCCTGTGTTGTCTTGCACTGTCCTGTGTTGTCTTGCACTATCCTGTGTTGTCTTGCACTATCCTGTGTTGTCTTGCTCTGTCCTGTGTTGTACTGCACTATCCTGTGTTGTCTGCACTATCCTGTGTTGTATTGCACTGTCCTGTGTTGTCTTGCACTATCCTGTGTTGTCTTGCACTGTCCTGTGTTGTCTTGCACTGTCCTGTGTTGTCTTGCACTATCCTGTGTTGTCTTGCACTGTCCTGTGTTGTCTTGCACTATCCTGTGTTGTCTTGCTCTGTCCTGTGTTGTACTGCACTATCCTGTGTTGTCTTTCACTATCCTGTGTTGTCTTGCACTGTCCTGTGTTGTCTTGCACTGTCCTGTGTTGTACTGCACTATCCTGTGTTGTCTTGCTCTGTCCTGTGTTGTACTGCACTATCCTGTGTTGTCTTGCACTATCCTGTGTTGTCTTGCACTGTCCTGTGTTGTCTTGCACTGTCCTGTGTTGTCTTGCACTATCCTGTGTTGTCTTGCTCTGTCCTGTGTTGTACTGCACTATCCTGTGTTGTCTTGCACTGTCCTGTGTTGTCTTGCACTGTCCTGTGTTGTCTTGCACTGTCCTGTGTTGTACTGCACTATCCTGTGTTGTATTGCACTATCCTGTGTTGTCTTGCACTGTCCTGTGTTGTCTTGCCCTATCCTGTGTTGTCTTGCACTGTCCTGTGTTGTCTTGCACTGTCCTGTGTTGTCTTGCACTATCCTGTGTTGTCTTGCAATGTCCTGTGTTGTTTTGCATTATCCTGTGTTGTCTTGCACTGTCCTGTGTTGTCTTGCACTATCCTGTGTTGTCTTGCACTGTCCTGTGTTGTCTTGCACTGTCCTGTGTTGTCTTGCACTATCCTGTGTTGTCTTGCTCTGTTCTGTGTTGTACTGCACTATCCTGTGTTGTCTTGCACTGTCCTGTGTTGTCTTGCTCTGTCCTGTGTTGTCTTGCACTGTCCTGTGTTGTACTGCACTGTCCTGTGTTGTACTGCACTGTCCTGTGTTGTCTTGCACTGTCCTGCGTTGTCTTGCACTATCCTGTGTTGTCTTGCTCTGTCCTGTGTTGTCTTGCTCTTTCCTGTGTTGTCTTTCTCTGTCCTGTGTTGTACTGCACTATCCTGTGTTGTCTTGCACTATCCTGTGTTGTCTTGCACTGTCCTGTGTTGTCTTGCACTGTCCTGTGTTGTCTTGCACTATCCTGTGTTGTACTGCACTATCCTGTGTTGTCTTGCACTGTCCTGTGTTGTCTTGCTCTGTCCTGTGTTGTCTTGCACTGTCCTGTGTTGTACTGCACTGTCCTGTGTTGTGTTGCACTGTCCTGTGTTGTCTTGCACTATCCTGTGTTGTACTGCACTATCCTGTGTTGTCTTGCACTGTCCTGTGTTGTCTTGCACTGTCCTGTGTTGTCTTGCACTGTCCTGTGTTGTCTTGCACTATCCTGTGTTGTGTTGCACTGTCCTGTTTTGTCTTGCACTATCCTGTGTTGTCTTGCACTATCCTGTGTTGTCTTGCACTGTCCTGTGTTGTCTTGCACTATCCTGTGTTGTCTTGCACTGTCCTGTGTTGTCTTGCACTATCCTGTGTTGTCTTCCTCTGTCCTGTGTTGTACTGCACTATCCTGTGTTGTCTTGCACTATCCTGTGTTGTCTTCCACTGTCCTGTGTTGTATTGCACTGTCCTGTGTTGTCTTGCACTATCCTGTGTTGTCTTGCACTGTCCTGTGTTGTCTTGCACTATCCTGTGTTGTCTTGCTCTGTCCTGTGTTGTACTGCACTATCCTGTGTTGTCTTGCACTATCCTGTGTTGTCTTGCACTGTCCTGTGTTGTCTTGCACTATCCTGTGTTGTCTTGCTCTGTCCTGTGTTGTACTGCACTGTCCTGTGTTGTACTGCACTGTCCTGTGTTGTCTTGCACTGTCCTGTGTTGTACTGCACTGTCCTGTGTTGTACTGCACTGTCCTGTGTTGTCTTGCACTATCCTGTGTTGTCTTGCTCTGTCCTGTGTTGTCTTGCACTGTCCTGTGTTGTCTTGCACTGTCCTGTGTTGTCTTGCACTGTCCTGTGTTGTCTTTTGCACTGTTTGCACCAGGTTGCACACATGCACTTTATGTGGCAAGGATTTTTCTACTAGTTCCTGGCCCTGTCTTTTCTGTTTCTGTGATTGTTGTTTTATGTTGTTTTATGTAGCACCTGGGTCCTGGAGGAACGTTGTTTCATTTCACTGTGTACTGCATCAGCTATATATGGTTGAAACGACAATAAAAGCTTCTTGACCTGACTAATAGTTGTTTTAAAAATGGGCGATTTGGGCTTACACTGCATGAAAAGAGCTGCACCAGTAAACTCCTGTAAATTCCACTAATTTTCGGACATATTTAGAAATCTAAAATTCCACATGTCCGTGTACATCCGATTGTGTGACCGACGTAAACATCTGTGCTATTACCATTAAGTGCCATAGTAGATAATCCTCTCAGGGTATTTTTTTCACACCCAAGAGATGTTTGCATTTCACACCTATAGCCCCTTCATGTCAGGTTCGACCTAAAACTTTTAATTGGTTCCACCTCTTTTAGATCATCCGTAAATCTTAACTGGTATTGGGCCAGCATACGTATTTGCTATAATTGTATTGTTTGGGCTTAAAGTTTACCCCCTACACCTCAGAAATGTAGGCCTGCTCAGGACTTCATATATCTTTCAATAAAAGAATAAAAAATGTAAAAAAGAGCAAAGTGAAAAATACAAATTATAAGTAAGAATAACAATAAAATGTAAAAATTAACGACTAAATATGGAATATAAAACTATATAAATAAAAAAATTACATAATAATTATACCAACAAAGGTACATGAAAATACAGTTGAATAAATAAACGCTCATCTGAGTCTGTGTCAGCCATGTCACCCTGTGCCATCACACGGGAGTTGGAATATATTGCAAAACCCAAACAAAACACACTTACAGAGTGAACGCATGCATTAGGGGATGAAGTCTAGACTCCTGCACATGCGCATTTAGAGACACTGCATGATTCAGTCTAATAATATGAATAGAGAATGATCACAAAATCAGGAAATGGGGCAGAAAATGTCTACACATATAATTTCATATAGTAAACAATATTACATGAAAAGTGCCGTTTTTCCCTCTAAAAAACAGCATGATTACAAATGTGATATTGATTTTATACAAAAGGTCAATAAACAAGACGTTAATATTAAGAGACTTACATTTCATAAACCAAATTGCCTGTTTTTGCTCGATTTCTCCAACAAAATGATTCCAAAGAAGGCCACAGCACAGTTTTGCGTCTCTGGGCAATAGTGACTAAGTGAGTCATTGCAATTGAACCAAATCATGTAAGCGGTTGATTCATTCAATCGCAATGACTCACTTATTAACAGTGATTTTAATAATAACAGGTTTGAATTTCACATTTCAATTATCCTCTCTCATTTTTTTTAACATAATCTTAAATATCAGTATTCACCTTTTGTGTTTAAAACTATCAAAACATTATTTACTAATTTGTAATTGCAAGATTAAAGCAATACATGTCCCACTGCGTTGCATTAAACAGTGTGTAAATACATCTAAATGCCACTCCACATGCAGCTTCTCGTTCCTCTGCATTGCAAAGATAAATTTTGTTGAATAATTAAACATGAGAATGAATTTGACTGAAAGGTAAAAAAAAAAAAAAAAAGCCCATAAAAGGTAAAAATCTATTGAAACTTATTGGAAAAGATGAATGTGTCACTGGTGTGAACTGGCCACCTCACAGAATATGAAAAATATAAAAAAGCTTAGTCAGGAAAAAAACAATAGTCCTTAAGGTACCAGCACAATAACACACAGCAAAATATTGTCTAATTATCGTTATCAATAAAATGAAAAAAAAAATGTTGTGCCAATATTGCACATCCCTACCAGTGACTGTTACCAGACTTCAAGAGTGTGTTTCATTAATTGCTTCATTCCAGATGTTTTTTGCCTTAAATGTCTTTTTAAATGTTATGCTCTAGACGTTAAAATCCTGCCTTGGAGATATGTACTAATTAAAACCATCTGGCAACCCAGAGGGTGTGTAATACACTGGTGATTTTATCATCTGAATAACACACAGAAACAGCATGCTCGATTTATGCAGGTGGAAAACTCAATTCTGAATACGAAGAACTTTCCATAAACATATCTCAGTGATCACATGACCGCCTACAGCAGGGGGCCCCCATGGGCCAAATATGGCCCCCCACATTTGAAACGGCCCTCATAACAACAACAAAGGCATATTTCGTAATTTTAAATATATTTTACTTATATAATTTCTGTATTTGATAATAAAGGTTGGCTTTCAAACAAAAAAATCCCCCTGGTTGTTAATAGAGGTCAAGGCACCAATAGTTAAATGCTGGAACTGTCAACAAAAATCCATACCGATAGCATTTCCAGCTATCTCCAGTCCGCTGTTATTATGCGAGCGGCCTCTAGGGGTGTTGGATTTTACACGCTGCACGGAGATCGCTATATTACATTTATGATTTATTTATTATATAATTATATTTATTTTCAAATATATTTTTATTTTTGAAATAAAGTTCAGTATTTTATACTTTTACTTTTATACTGTATTGTTTTTTATACAGTTTGTTATTTGTTAGATTCACCCACCAACCACATGCATAGGCATAAGTACATAAATGTGTTGATTTCAATAGCAATGAATATGAGAAAAATCATAACGATAGTAATAATACTTTTCTAAGGTTTTACAGTATTTCTCTAGAAAATAATTTGTCTGTACGGTGCAAAACTAAATAATAAACAAAAATTTTCAATTGTAAAAAAACTTCACAATAATACTTCCTGTTAAGCCTGACCCAGCCTCCCATTAAAGAAAAAGGAAAAATGATGTGGCCCTCACAGAAAAAGAGACCCCTGGCCTACGGTATCATTCTGTTCACTTTTTACTCTGGCAGGACGACAGAATCAGATGAGAAAGCAGGTCCTTAAAAGAAGATAAAGAAAAGAAATGAGAGAGTTAAAGCTGTACAAGTAAAGCAGTTTACAAGAATGTGATTTTAAAATTATATATATATGTATATATAGAAATGTAATGTATCCCCATGAGGTGATTAACAATAATAAAAATAATATTAATGTTATGGATTTAGAGCAACACAAAGTGCTTTAGAATCCAATAAACCACAGGCAAGTGAAATCAATTTCAAAGTACAGATTTCAGACTTTAAAATAACAATAAAAGAAAAGAAATGTCCCACTGGCAGACCGAGAGAAATAGAGGGAGCGAGAATCCTGAATTCCCCATGACACTCTTTAATATCACTCTATTAAGGTTTAGAATCATGTACCACAATGCAGTGCAGGAAGAGTCTGCATCCAATCTCAAGATTTATCACGGTGCAGCACAAAAGTCTCCACAAGGATCACGTGTAAAGTGCAACACGAGCTCTAAAAAATACACGCTCTTTACATCAGGAGCCGAGTTTCTGCATGTTCCTTAACCAGCTAATTATTGCCATGTCTGTACTGACTCCTGATTCTAACTTCAACCTCATTAGGTATCAAACTCTCTGTTGCATGAGTAAGATGCATAGAGGTGACAAGAATTAATAAAAAAATGCTAGAAACCAATGTCCTCACAAAACTGTTAAGATATTCTTATCATTATGAAGCACACAGTTTGTTCAGAATCTCTATAAAGGATAACAGCTACTCTTATCTAAATTCTGTACTTGATTCCTTCATGCTCCAAACACAAGTGGTATTCAAAAGCTTCAAGACTAGTTTTGTAACACGCCAGATGGCATGATGGCAACACAGGGCTGCACGCACAGTCACAGGGAGCACCAATCTTCATAAGTCAGTGTGTCAGTGTACATTGAGAGCCATTTAGCTGGTGTTATTCTGACCACGTGTCACTGAGCTCTCTCCTCACACGTCAGTTTCTTGACGGAAACAACATAATGTCACCCACCCTACTCGCCAGATTTGTCTCCTGTGGACTTTGAAGATGAAGATCCAGCTCAAAGGTCACCTTTTGTTACAGTGCGAATCGCAGAAGGTGCTTGTCATGCTTCAAAAAGAAGACTTCCAGGACACATTCCAGAAGTGTCAGGAACGCTGGAAACGCTGTATTGCAGTGCAAGGGGACTATTTTGAAGGTGATAGTGTGTAAACGTAGATAATAAAGTACTTTTTTGTAAACAGAGCAAGTGTCGAAACTCTTTGATGCCACCTTGTGTACTGGTTCAAACTGATTCTTGGAACAGGGCTTACACTTTCAGGCTGATTTTGATTTTAACAACTAGTATTAACCATTTCTTGTTTAATTTTACCCGAGGAACATCACTCTGCTAGTGAACTGGTGAAGAAAACTGTTTTTGGATGCACGTCATATTATTCTTCATGAACATCTGCAAAAAGCAAGGAAGCACTCTGGTATAAGATGTTTAACTGGATGTTTTTTTACAATGTTCTCAAGTGTTCCCAATGTCTGGATTTATCTACCAATAAAGTGTTCACATCTCCACAGCCGACCAGAATAACACTTTCCCGAGTCAAACTAAGCCCTTTACTGAGAGCAGATCTGAGCCACATCACAGTTGTGTAATTATGTGGAAGTAAAAGGGTTTTCTGGATCGCTCTCCTGGTCTCAAAAACTGTGTTTACACTTCACCAAATGTAATGAACATCAAGGAAAGAATAGAGCAAACGTGAAAAGGACCTAATACCTTGGCTTGTGCTGACATGACTAGTCACATACACAAATGCACACACTCATAAATACACAATCCCGAACACTTAATAATCCGTTACCACAAAGTTGAGGACACAATTGTATTGGGCGTCTTCAGATGCGATAGCATTCAATTTTCTCTTCACTTGAACTACAAGACATGAACCTGGTCCATCATGACAATGCTCATGTGCACAACGCCAGCTCCTTGAAGATTTATATTACATGAGTTGGAGAGGAAGATCTCCTGCTATAGAGTTCCAACCCTATTAAACACATATGGGATGAATATGAACGCTGACTGCACCCCAGGCCTTCTCACCTCACCTACATCGATACCTGACTTTACTAACACACTTGTGGCTGAATGAATCTCCACAAAATCTAGTGGAACATCTTCCCAGAAGAGTGGGATACACACAAACACACACACACACACACACACACACACACACACACACACACACACACACACACACACACACACACGATATGTATATGTGTATAAATACTGTAGTTTGTTTGTCATGATCCAGATTCAAACATCTGGAAAAGTAGGCTAAAAATAACAGCCTATTCCTCCAGATGTTTGCATCTGGATCACGACAGATTGCATCTCCTAATTAAATCTATTTCAGCAGCTTGAAAAAAAAAACAGTATTTGCTGTGTGGAAATGTCCACAGTGGGTTTGGGGTTTATAGAGAGAGAAAATAACCTCTGCCTCATTTCCTTGTTCTCCTTATTATCTCAGTCACAGCAGAAACCAATTTTCTCATTAAGAAGCTCAGTTAAGGACAAAGAATCAATGGAGGAACGAAACAAACCAACAAGAAACACAAACTAATCGAATCAAGACAAAAGAATCCACTTAACTTTGGACACACACACACGCCGTAAACAGATCAGAAGACAAGAATCCTTTTCACAGTTATGAAGAATGTTTCTAGATCATTTACAGGTAAATTCTGGATTCTTATTGGTCAGAAGGTGTTGGAACATTTTCCAGAACTGCAGCTGATAATAGCGCACGTTTATACCAGTATTCTAATATGTCATCATTTCTATAACAACAGCTCGTTCACACGGACTTGTACGGTGGACTGTTTAAAAAAATGTATGTAATTATTCGGAATTGTCGGTAATGAGATGTTTAATCTAAAGTTAATAGAAGGAGTCTCTAGTCTTAGAGCTTCGTAACATTCAGAGAGAAGACTGCAATTTATGCATTTTTGTCTGGAAAATGTTCTATAAAAAAACTAAAGACTGGCTGGTAAGAAAATATTCTTAATAGCTTCTATAATGTAAGCAACAACATGTTTCCAGGATGTTTCACAATTTAAAATGTAACAGTAAATGGATAAAAATAATTTACGTATATCTGCAAAAGTGCAAAAGTGTCTGAGGGATAAAAATCGATGTAGTTTTATGATGTAGTAGGAAAGTAAACGTGTAGATTCTCCCATTAGGGGTCTCCACAGCGGATCATCCGTCTCCAACCCCCCCTCCCCCTGTCCTCTACATCTGCCTCTTTCAATCCAGCTACCTGCATGTCTTCCCTCACCACATCCATAAACCTCCTCCTTGGCCTTCCTCTTTTCCTCCTTCCTGGTGGCTCCATCCTCAGCATTCTCCTACTGATATACCCCATGTCCCTCCTCTGCATCTTAATCGGGTGTCCTTTACCTTGTCTCCAAAATGTCCTACATACGCTGTCCCTCTAATAAACCTATTTCTAATGTTGTCTATCGTTACTCCCAACGAAAACCTCAACATCTTCAGCTCTGCTACCTCCAGCTCCACCTCCTGTCTTTTACTCAATGCCACTGTCTCTAATCCATACAACATCTCAGGTCTCACCACAGTCCTATAAACTTTCCCTTTCAATCTCACAGATACTCTTCTATCACAAATCACTCCTGCTATCACTCTTCTCCACCCACTCCACCCTGCCTGCACTCTTTTCTTCACTTTTTTAACACACTATCCATAACTTTACACTGTTAACCCCAGGTACCTGAACTCCACCACCTTCTCCACCTCTTCTCCCTGCAACCACACCACTGTCCTCCCTCTCATTCACATGATTCAACACATGTACTCTGTCTTACTCCTACTGACTTTCATTCCCCTTCTCTCCAGTGTCTCCTTCTTTTTTGTTCTTATTATTATAATTGTTCATCATCATCATCATGTTCTTTTATATATTTTTCTTCTTCTTATTATTATTATTATTATAATCATTCATTACACTAATCATATTATTATTATTATTATTATTATTATTATTATTATTATTATTATTATTATTATTTATAAGCATCATGTTTTTCATATTGTAATTATTATTATTATTAGCTTAATCATCATCATCATCATGATTGTCATAATCATCATCATCATCATCATCATCATCATCATGTTCTTTCACTTCTACTTATAATTATTACAGAGGTTCTCCTCCTACAGGAGCCCTAACGTTTCATAATGAACCTGAAATCATTGGTTTAGGTTTATAAGCTACAGGAGTGTTTAATTCGATCCCTATGAATACTTATGCATGCTGCCCCATCACCCCCCCCTCCCCCCCACCCCCCACCCCCAGACCACCCCACTCCCCGGTGTCAACATGTCCCCCCAGTGTCAACATGCCCCTCTACCGTAATTATCTGACACAGAGAATTCCTGCTTCCAGAGCAACAACAGCACAGTGTTTAACATACAACACTCAATGCATTCTTACTTGTGCAGCCTAAACGTCTGTGTGTGAACAAATTCAGCAGCTCTGTGTTCACACTCTGGGGGTGTGTGTGTGTGTGTGTGTGTGTGTGCGTGCGCATGAAGGGGTTCTACCTGGTCTTGTTGCGGAGCTGGCTTGGCTGAAGTGCTCGACTCCTTCATCGTAGTCATTATGAGCTTCACTGACTCTCACACGAGGGAAAATACCGGCGCTAAAAACACCACTGCAGCAGCTACATCCCCAACACACACACACCCACACACACTCACACACACATGCAGTCGTGTAGAGACTGAGAGTTGCATTAGACGATGTGAGCACCGGTGCTCACTCGCTCAGAATTACAGAGTGTGTGTGTGTGTGTGTGTGTGAGTGAGTGTGTCAGGGAAAGAAAGTAGGGGGGGGGGGGGGTAGACACACGCACACGCACACACACACACATTTTATATATATATATATATATATATATATATATATATATATATATATATATATATATATATATATATACACACACACACACACACACACACACACACACACACACACACACACACAATCCTATAAGTTAATATAAGTTAAAGCCAAGTAATGACAGAGTGATGAGGGAGAGAAAGAGAGAGGGAGAGAGAGAGAGAGAGAGAGAGAGAACATGTTGAAGAAAGAAAAAGAGAGAAGGAAAGAAGGAAAGAAGCAGAGCATGAAAACAAGAAACAGACAAAGAGAACAAGTGAGAGGCAGAAGAAAGAAAGAAAGAAAGAAAGAAAGAAAGAAAGAAAGAAAGAAAGAAAGAAAGAAAGAAAGCCAAGCAAAAATATAACATAGCAGATTAGACCAAATGGCATTTACAATGGGAAGTTGTATTGGGAAACACAACAGCAGAGTGAAATGCAGTGCTATTTGGCCCTAAACAGACAGTAGACCAGGGCAGAGAAACACGATGACCAGGTACAGACTCACAGCTACACAGTAAAAACATGCTGACAAGAGAAAACAAGGATCCCTCAGAATGAAAGACTGTGTCTCCACCCTACTGAACCCTACTGATCCCCTTATAAACACTGCTGACCCCCTACTGAACCCTACTTAAGCCTACTGACCCCCTACTGAAGCCTACTGAACCCTTACCGAGCCCTGCTGATCCCTACTGACACCCTAATGACCCCCTACTGAACTCTACTGACCCCTACTGAACCCTAATGACCCCTTACTGAACACTACTGACCCCTACTGAACCCTACTGACCCACTTCTGAAAACTACTGACCCCCTACTGAACCCTACTGACCCACTGCTAAACCCTAATGACCCACTACTGAACACTACTGACCCACTACTGAACACTACTGACCCACTACTGAAAACTACTGACCCACTACTGAACCCTTACCAAACCCTACCGATACCCTAAAGACCCCCTATTGAACACTACTGACCACCTACTGAACACTACTGACCTCCTACGAAACCCTAACTGAACTATACTGACCCACTACTGAACCCTTACCAAACCCTACCGATACCCTAAAGACCCCCTACTGAACACTACTGACCACCTACTGAACACTACTGACCTCCTACGGAACCCTAACTGAACTATACTGACCCACTACTGAACCCTTACCAAACCCTACTGACACCCTAAAGACCCTCTACTGAACACTATTGACCCACTACTGAACCCTAATGACCCACTACTGAACACTACTGACCCCGTACTAAATTCTAACTGAACTATACTGACCCAATACTGAACCCTACTGAACCCTTACGAACCCTACTGACACCCTAATGACACACTACTGAAAACTACTGACCCTACTGAACTCTACTGACCCACTACTGACCCCCTTCTGAACCCTACTGACCAACGACTTAATACTACTGACCCACTACTGAACCGTCATGACCCACTACTGAAAACTACTGACCCCCTACTGAACCCTACTGACCCACTGCTAAACTCTAATGACCCACTAATGAACACTACTGACGCCCTACTGAACCCTACCGACCTACTACTGAACACTACTGACCCCCTACTGAACCCTATTGACCTACTACTAAACACTACTAACCGCCTCATGAACACTACTGACCCCCTACTGAACCCTAACTGAACTATACGGACCCACTACTGAACCCTTACCGAACCCTACTGACGACCTAAAGACCCCCTACTGAACACTACTGACCCTACTGAACTCTACTGACCACCTACTGAACACTACTCACCTCCTACTGAACCCTAACTGAACTATACTGACCCACTACTGAACCCTTACCGAACCCTACTGACACCCTAAAGACCCCCTACTGAACACTACTGACCCTACTGAACTTTACTGACCCACTACTGACCCCCTTCTGAACCCTACTGACCCACGACTTAACACTACTGACCCACTACTGAACCGTCATGACCCACTACTGAACACTATTTAAGCCTACTGACCCCCTACTGAAGCTTTTTGAACCCTTACCGAGACCCTGCTGATCCCTACTGACACCCTAATGACCCCCTACTGAACTCTACTGACCCTTACTGAACCCTAATGACCCACGACTGAATACTACTGACCCCTACTGAACCCTACTGACTCACTACTAACCCCCTTATGAACCCTATTGACCCCCTACTGAACACTACTGACCCAATACTGAACCATAATTACCCACTACTGAACACTACTGACCACCTACTGAACACTAATGACCCACTACTGAAAACTCCTGACCCACTACTGAACCCTAATGACCCTCTACTAAACTCTACTTACCCACTACTGACCCCTACTAACCACCTACTAATCCCTAACTGAACCATACTGACCCACTACTGAACACTACTGACCCCCTACTGAACCGTAATGACCCACAAGTGAAGAATACTGACCCACTACTGAACCATAAATACCCACTACTGAACACTACTGACCCCCTACTGAACACTAATGACCCACTACTGAACACTACTGACCCTATACTAAACCCTACTGACCCACTAATGAATACTACTGACCCCCTACTGAACACTACGGACCCACCACTGAACCCTAATGACCCTCTATTGAACCCTACTGACCCATTACTGACCCCTACTGACCACCTACTGAACCCTAACTGAACTATACTGACCCACAACTGAACACTACTGACCCACTACTGAACATTTGTATGCTAAATAATTTTTTTTAATCAGCATGAACATGAGCGTATTTTCACCTCTCCCACTTTCCGTGCCGTTAACTTGCCCTTTAGGCCAAGTCAGCATTGCCTTTTATGGAGCTTTGTGGGCGTCACTATATGGAAATGAGCTGTGCCATGTAGAAGGCTGCTGATTTATAGATGAATAATTGTGTTTTAAAAGACAAACACGTGTTAACAAACAAAATCCATTATCGAAACTCAGAGTACACAATCACAGTATTACACACACACTCACATACTAACCCCCCCCCCCCACACACACACACACACACACACACACACACAAACACAAACAAACACAAACACAGGTCTTTGTGCTTAAACTGGCCATTCTAAAAGATTCAGCCATCATCTGGTGCATATATAGCTGTGTATTAGACATTACACACAAGGACACACACACACACACACACACACACACACACACACACACACACACACACACACACACACACAGGTGGCAGTAGATGCAGTAGATCATTCACCTTAGCTGCGCTCTGATTGGCCACTCTGATTGATTCTGCTGTCCTGCCTTTCACACCAAGCTGCGTATTAGATGTTATTAAGCTGCAGTGAAAGCATACACACACACACACACACACACACACACACACACACACACACACACACATGTATATGCACACACACACACAAACACATGGCTCACACAGATCCAGCAGTGATGCTGATAAATCGGCAGGCCAGAGGAGGATTGATCGTTGCTCACACAGACATGTAAGCACACGTCCTGTAGAAGGGTACAGATGAACTGAGGTTTAAGCCGAAAAACAGAGGCAGAGGTTTTCTGATCTTACCATGCTGTTCCCTGTAGTCAGACCAACCACAAACATGATTTTTGAAAGTTATCTTCATGAATTCTTAGTCATGTCTTGTCTCATGTTATTTTCTTTCGGAGCTCATTCCATGTGACAGTCCTGTCATATTCAACTAAGAAACTCAAAGATTTTTTCAACCCCGAATTCAAGCAAAAGCCAACCATTAGAGCTATTTATTGCACAAACTGTAAACATGGAGGCACCTCAGCAGTTCTACATACTGTACTAAAAATTATTTAATAACAATTAACATCTTTTTCTCACTAACTTTATAATCTCTAATAGTACACGTTACACTTCACCGAGGAGTCAGATATATAAAAATTTATTGAGTCACCTGACTTCTTCAGCCATATGTGATTTGTCCCCAAATTGTCAGCAAAAACTTGAAGGCACACAATTGTGTGTGAGTCATTGGATGATTGGATAATTTACCACATTGTTATTTATTGTTAATAGGCCTCTTATGCACTTCTGGTTAGATGCTAACTGCATTTCATTTGCTCTGTACATGTACTTTGCACAATGACAATAAAGTTTAATCTAATCTAATATACCATACTTTACATGGGTTGTAAGATCTCCAGGTATAGCTCTAACCTCAACCCTAATAAACATCATGAATTAGAAGGCTGACTGCACCCCAGGCCTCCTCATCTTACCTACATCAAAGTTTTTTGTCCATATAGTGTAATATATGATAGCATGATTGCAAACATGTTTATGAACTACAGCCATTGCATATCACTGACGGTGTGTGAGTGTGATTTCAGACAGACTGACGGTGTGTGAGTGTGATTTCAGACAGACTGATGGGGTGTGATTGTGATTTCAGACAGACTGACAGTGTGTGTGAGTGTGATTTCCGACAGACTGACAGTGTGTGAGTGTGATTTCAGACAGACTGACGGTGTGTGAGTGTGATTTTAGACAGACTGACGGTATGTGAGTGTGATATCAGATAGACTGGCGGTGTGTATCAGTGTGATTTCCGACAGACTGACGGTGTGTGAGTGTGATTTCAGATAGACTGACGGTGTGTGAGTGTGATTTCAGATAGACTGACTGTGTGTGTGAGTGTGATTTCAGACAGACTGACGATGTGTGAGTGTGATTTCAGACAGACTGACGGTGTGTGAGTGTGATTTCAGATAGACTGGCGGTGTGTGATTTCAGACAGACTGACGGTGTGTGAGTGTGATTTCAGATAGACTGGCGGTGTGTGATTTCAGACAGACTGACGGTGTGTGATTGCGAATTCAGACAGACTGACGGTGTATGAGTGTGATTTCAGATAGACTGGCGGTGTGTGATTTCAGACAGACTGACGGTGTGTGATTGCGAATTCAGACAGACTGACGGTGTGTGAGTGTGAATTCAGACAGACTGACGGGGTGTGAGTGTGATTTTAGACAGACTGACGGAGTGTGTGAGTGTGATTTCAGACAGACTGACGGTGTGTGTGAGTGTGATTTTAGACAAACTGACGGTGTGTGAGTGAGATTTCAGACAGACTGACGGTGTGTATCAGTGTGATTTCAGACAGACTAACGGTGTGTGAGTGTGATTTCAGATAGACTGACGGTGTGTGAGTGTGATTTCAGACAGACTGACGGTGTGTGTGAGTGTGATTTCAGATAGACTGACGATGTGTGAGTGTGATTTCAGACAGACTGACGATGTGTGAGTGTGATTTCGGACAGACTGACGATGTGTGAGTGTGATTTCAGACAGACTGACGGTGTGTGAGTGAGATTTCAGACAGACTGACGGTGTGTATCAGTGTGATTTCAGACAGACTGACAGTGTGTGAGTGTGATTTCAGACAGACTGACAGTGTGTGTGAGTGTGATTTCAGACAGACTGAAGGTGTGTGTGAGTGTGATTTCAGATAGACTGACGATGTGTGAGTGTGATTTCAGACAGACTGACGATGTGTGAGTGTGATTTCAGACAGACTGACGGTGTGTGAGTGTGATTTCAGATAGACTGACGATGTGTGAGTGTGATTTCAGACAGACTGAGTGTGTGAGTGTGATTACAGACAGACTGACGATGTGTGAGTGTGATTTCAGACAGACTGACGATGTGTGAGTGTGATTTCAGATAGACTGGCGGTGTGTGATTTCAGACAGACTGACGGTGTGTGAGTGTGATTTCAAATCAAATCAAATTAAATAAAATGTTATTTGTCACATACACATACATACAGAGTCTGACATGCAGTGACATGCTTTTTACGACGGTCTGGCATGAGGGGATAAAAAGAGGTGAAAATATAAACCAAGAGAAAAAAAAAGAAGGTAGATAAATAAAAGAAAAAGTATAAACTATATAAAATATAAAATATGTAAAGATATATGTCGGGAAAAAAAGTGTATATACAAGGATGCGTATGAACAATGAACAGTAAAATTTAGGGTGATTTGATGTGATTGTCCTTAAAGTGACCGTGTGCGTTATGGGTTATGGTGTGTTATAAAGTGCACTGTGCTGTGCAAGTCCAGAGTTAAAGTGACAGTTCAGAGATTAAAGTGTCATAGTGCAAAAAGAAAAATGTGCAGAAAAAGTGTGAAGATTAGGAGAGAGGACCAGTTCTACAGTTCTAGATCCTGGGTGTTTCCTGGTTTTAACTATGAATTGCCTGTGGGTAGAAGCTCCTCCTCATTCTCTCTGTGTTCGCTTTCAGGGAGCGGAAGCGTTTTCTGAATGCAACAAAGAAAAGAGTCTATTGTTGGGATGGCTGAGGTCCTTCACAATCTTTCTGGCTCTGGTCTGGCACTGCGTGCTGTAGATGTCCTGCAGGTCAGGGAGCTCGGTGTGGATGGTACGTTCAGCTGAACGCACCACCCTCTGGGGTTTTAGACAGAGTGACAGTGTGCAAGTGTGATTTCAAACAAACCGACGGTGTGTGAGAAGATTTAAGACAGACTGATGGTGTGTGAGTGTGATTTCAGACAGACTGGTAGTGGGCGAGTGTGATTTCAGACAGACTGATGGTGTGTGAGTGTGATTTCAGACAGACTGATGGTGTGTGAGTGTGATTTCAGACAGACTGACGGTGTGTGAGTGTGATTTCAGACAGACTGATGGTGTGTGAGTGTGATTTCAGACAGACTGATAGTGGGTGAGTGTGATTTCAGACAGACTGATGGTGTGTGAGTGTGATTTCAGACAGACTGACAGTGTGCGAGTGTGATTTCAGATAGACTGATAGTGGGTGAGTGTGATTTCAGACAGACTGATGGTGTGTGAGTGTGATTTCAGACAGACTGACAGTGTGCGAGTGTGATTTCAGATAGACTGATAGTGGGCGAGTGTGATTTCAGAAAGCCTGATAGTGGGCGAGTGTGATTTCAGACAGACTGATGGTGTGTGAGTGTGATTTCAGACAGACTGACAGTGTGTAAGTGTGATTTCAGATAGACTGTCAGTGTGTGAGTGTGATTTCAGACAGACTGATAGTGGGCGAGTGTGATTTCAGAAAGCCTGATAGTGGGCGAGTGTGATTTCAGACAGACTGACAGTGTGTGAGTGTGATTTCAGACAGACTGACAGTGTGTAAGTGTGATTTCAGATAGACTGTCAGTGTGTGAGTGTGATTTCAGACAGACTGATAGTGGGCGAGTGTGATTTCAGAAAGCCTGATAGTGGGCGAGTGTGATTTCAGACAGACTGACAGTGTGTGAGTGTGATTTCAGACAGACTGATAGTGGGCGAGTGTGATTTCAGAAAGCCTGATAGTGGCTGAGTGTGATTTCAGACAGACTGACAGTGTGTGAGTGTGATTTCAGACAGACTGATAGTGGGCGAGTGTGATTTCAGACAGACTGACGATGTGTGAGTGTGATTTCAGACAGACTGACAGTGTGTGAGTGTGATTTCAGACAGACTGATAGTGGGCGAGTGTGATTTCAGACAGACTGACGATGTGTGAGTGTGATTTCAGACAGACTGATAGTGGGCGAGTGTGATTTCAGACAGACTGATAGTGGGCGAGTGTGATTTCAGACAGACTGATGCTGTGCGGGGAGATTTCAGACAAACTGATGGTGTGTGAGGGGATTTCAGACAGACTGATGGTGTGTAAGATTTCAGACAAACTGATGGTGTGTCAGGAGATTTCAGACTTTACTGTCTTCCACTTTAACCATCAGTGAGAGTGAAGCAATAAACAGTCTGAGAGTCAATTACACACAGAAACCCTTTATCTGTAACTTAGCCTTTAGAGTGACAATTCTTTACAAAACCCACTGATAATGGGTGTCTGTGTGTGTCACAGTGTGTGTGTCAGATCTTGCCTCACTTTTAGCCAATATAAAAACTAAATGGCTCCCTGTTACAGTCTTCAGCTCAACCACATGCTGAGACCGAGAAAATATTAAAAAAAAGTTTAAAAAAGTTTCCAATAGCTGAACTTAGCGTAGTTTCAAATCTTTTTGTGTGTTTCTAAGATGTGGATTTTGCCAACATCTGGCAAAACCTCCCTGCTATAACAGTAATGGACAGTAGTTTCACTACATTTCACTTTGTAATATGCTTCTGTTTTCTGTGGTGAGTTCACACATATATACATAAAATAAATGATACACAGCATCAACAGGGAGCAAGCTGGAGATCAGTGAAAAAAAACAATAAACTATTCAGATTTTAAAATAGTGAGCAAATCAGTGTATAAGTCAGTGTACAAGTCATGAAAAGTGATCGTAAGTGTATCAAATACTAAAAACAATTATTGATCCAATCACTGTACAAAGCCATGAACAAGTCTGAGAAACAATGACTCAGAGAATGACTCAGTAAATGATTCAGTGAATAACTCAATGACTAACTTACTGATTGATTCAGTGAATAACCCAGTAAATGACTCAGTAATTGACTCAGTGACTGACTGAGTAAATGACTCGAGACACTGCATTTACCTTAATAAAAATTTGCTGCATGAAGTGTAGCATCTATACACACACACACACACACACACACACACACACACACACACACACACACACACACACACACTTTTTTCTCTCCAGCAGGAAAGCTGATGAGGCTATAGAAGTCAACCACAGACACAGACTTCATCACATTGTATATTTTTATTATGTTCCATTTCATCACATGCATCTCTATATTAAAACGCTGTTGTCATGGCAACTAAGTGGACATGGTGTGTATTGTGTGTTGTTTTGTTTGTGGCGCTCGGTCACACATTCGGGCGATTTGACCCAAACTCATGCTCTCTCTTTCCACTCTTCTGTTTTTCGCTCTCCCTTGCTGTCTCTCCTTCTCTTCATCCCTTTCTTTGTCCTTGGCCTACTCTCTCCTTTTTTCTCTCCCTGACTGTGACTCTTGTTCCCTCCCTCTCCAGCATTACCTCTTCCCCACTTTCTGTCTCTAGTCTCCCTCTTTCTTTTCTCTAGATCTCTGATTCTACCAATCTTTTGTCTCTTTCTATTTTACTCCCGCTTTCTCAATTCTTTCCCGCTTCCTTTTATTTAACCCATCTCTTTCTCACTCTATCTCTCTTTTTTTTATCTCTTTTCCCCATCTCTCTCTCTCTCTCTCTCTCTCTCTCTCTCTCTCTCTCATTACTTTTGCTTCTTTGTTATAAGGCTCCCTATTTCTCCAGTCCTACTCTTTTCTTCTTCTCCTAAACCTCTCTCTCTCTCTCTCTCTCTCTCTCTTTCGCTCTCTCTCTCTCACTCTGTGGGAAACACCTGGGTGTGTCTGTACAGTGTCTCTAAAACATTCGTGACAGACGACAGAGAAGAAGAAATCTGTTTGGCATAGAATCGTTTTTTTCCTGCCTCCTTCTTTATCCGATCCATCAAACCCAATTAGTTCTGCTCTTCGTTCTTCCTGACTGCAGTCTGTAATTCCGCCTTCAAGCCACAAACAAACACCAAAATCATGTTTTAATAACGATCAAATAATCGTTAAAAAAAAAAAACTCAAGGTGCTTTTACAATCTGCTCACGAATGAGGTGTGTATTTCCGCAGTCAGATACACACACACACACACACACACACACAACAACAACATGGTGCGCTTTTAAACCCTAAAGTCTCAGTAAATGAAAAAAAAGAAGAGGAAAGCCATCAGTTTGGAGCAGAAAATGAAATTATAAATCGGCATGAAGCAGGAAAGGCTGTCACAGTCATAGCCCCAATCAGGGTAGAGCATGCACTCTGTTTTAAACTTGTTTTGATTGTCGCTTGGCAGCGGCTGATTTAGTCGACATGGGCAGCTGACCAGGGTGGCATCTTCCTGAGGAGGCGGCACAGGGTCTAAGCACAAAAAAAAAAATCTTTTATTGTTTTCCTTTTGTTTGTTTTTTTACTGCTGATTTTCACAGCCACGTCAATTATTATATCACGTCACGGTGAATGACGCTGGTCTGGACTCGGAGTGTGGACCCACCGCCTGGAGATTTCTCTCACTCATACACTCAGAAAGGAGAAGTGGGGGTTGAGTGATGTCAAGTCAGTAATGAGAGCTGAACCCAAATTAAAATTATAGATGACAAAAAAAGGTCTAAACCCTAAGGAGCCAAATTCAGAGAAAAAAAGAGGAAAGAAGTAGGGGGAGACGTGTAAAAGATAAAGGTGTGTATGCAGCTCTATCACTCATCTCATTATGAGGATAGTAAAGGATACTGCATTTAATCAAATAGGCTAAAAACTGTATATCACTTAGTGTCAGGGATTCCCCTGCCACGCCCCCCCTCAGTAGCTGACAGGGTTCCTCGTTATCCCGTGCCGGCCTGAAACGACCGACAGCTGTGGCTCGATTCAGATCAGACTATATAGACCCACGTTCTCGAGTCACAGGCTGTCGGTTCTTAAAGTGTCATGCTGGTCACTCCGCGACTGCCTGCCTTCCCGCTGGTTCTGGTCCCAGGACTCTGTTTCCGCGTTGGATTACTCCTTGCCGTGGAGTTGCTTTCAGTTCAGGTGTAGTCTTCTGTTGGACATTCACTTTCGTTTTGGATTACTCGTCTCGAGCGGATATCTTAGTTTGCTTTCCTTCACGGCATGTGAGTGTTTCGTTTGTTGAATTGTTTTGTTTGAATAAAAACAATGCTCGAGTTATTTCCGCTTCCGCGTCATCAGCCTGACAGAAGAACCGACCGAAACCGAAAGCGGAATCGCCCACCCGCGATTTCGGCCGCGATGGATCGGCAGCCGAACCCGGCTTCGGATTTTCACCGAGAGTTCCATGCTGCTCCTCGCGGCTCAAAGCCACAGACGCCGGATCATGAAAGCGCGGCTGCGCCACGCCCCTCCGCGAGCGCGAGGGGATTTCCGGCTCGCTTCTCCGGGAAAGGAGAAGGATTGGGCGGATTTCTGAAGAACATCGGCGAGTATGTGGAGGAAAACTTTTCCCAGTTTCCCACCGAACGAGCCAAGATCGCCTTCTGCGTTTCTCTCCTGTCTGGTGATGCTCTCTCAAAAACCAGCAGATTATGGAGCGCCAATGGGGGCAATTTTGGCTCACTCGCCGAATTCTGCGAGCTTCTTCTTGGGATGTGTGAGAGGGAGGTGGCGGATCTCCACGACAGTCCCCTTGAGAATGAAGGAGATTCGTTCCGTGGTTCTTCAGAGCGCGCAGCGCCGTTCCAGGATTCTCCAAGGTGCTCGGCTTTGTTCCAAGGTGCTTCAGAGCGCGCAGCTCCGTTCCAGGATTCACCAAGGTGCTCGGCTTTGTTCCACGGTGCTTCAGGGCGCGCAGCTCCGTTCCAGGATTATCACTGGTGCTCGGTTCCATCCCTGGGCATCCAAGAACGCGAGGCTCAGTTCCCGGGTTTCCACGGACACATGGCCCTGCCCCGGGGTCAGTACAAGCGCGCTGCTGTGTTCCGGGGTTCTCGTGGACGCTCTACACCATCTCCGAGCGTCTGCGAGCGCGCCCTGGCATCCCAGCATTCCCATGAGCAGTCCGTGCCGCCACCGAACATCTACAAGCGTGCTGCCCTGTTTCGAGGCTCCCGTGGGCGTGCCTCTCCGCCACAGTGTCTCCAGGAGCGCGCCTCTTCGTCACAGTGTCTCCAGGAGCGCGCCTCTTCGTCACAGTGTCTCCAGGAGCGCGCCTCTTCGCCACAGTGTCTCCAGGAGCGCGCCTCTTCGCCACAGTGTCTCCAGGAGCGCGCCTCTTCGCCACAGTGTCTCCAGGAGCGCGCCTCTACGCCACAGACCCGCCACGAGCGCGCCTCTACGCCACAGACCCGTCACGAGCGCGCCGAGTCGCCACAGACCCGTCACGAGAGAGCCGAATCGCCACAGACCCGTCACGAGAGCGCCGGGCCGCCACAGACCCGTCACGAGAGCGCCGGGCCGCCACAGAGTCGTCACGAAAGCGCCGGGCCGCCACAGAGTCGTCACGAGAGCGCCGGGCCGCCACAGAGTCGTCACGAGAGCGCCGGGCCGCCACAGAGTCGTCACGAGAGCGCCGAGGGTGCCGCTCAGCCACAGAGTTCCGCCGAGGGTGCCGCTCAGCCACAGAGTCCCCCAGAGAGCTCGTTCCCGTTCCAGAGTCCCCCAGAGAGCTCGTTCCCGTTCCAGAGTCCCCCAGAGAGCTCGTTCCCGTTCCAGAGTCCCCCAGAGAGCTCAGGCCGCGAAGGGGTCGTCGTACCGCCGCCTGGCCGCGAAGGGGTCGTCGTACCGCCGCCTGGCCGCAAAGGGGTCGTCGTACCGCCGCCTGGCCGCGAAGGGGTCGTCGTACCGCCGCCTGGCCGCGTAGAGATTGTCGTACAGCCGCCGGGCCGCGAAGAAGGCGACGGCTCGCCCCCGGGCTCCGAAGAAGGCGACGGCTCGCCCCCGGGCTCCACAGAAGGCGAAGGCTCGCCCCCAAGTCCTCCTCAGGGCGAAGGCTCGCATCCAGGTCCTCCTCAGGGCGAAGGCTCGCATCCAGGTCCGCCTCAGGTCGACGGCTCGCATCCAGGTCCGCCTCAGGTCGACGGCTCGCCTCCAGGTCCTCCTCAGGGCGACGGCTCGCCTCCAGGTTCCCCGCAGTGCGACGTCGGGCCTCCAGGTTCCCCGCATGGCGACGTCGGGCCTCCAGGTTCCCCGCAGGGCGACGTCGGGCCTCCAGGTTCCCCTGAAGACGGCAGAGCTCTCCAGAGGCCCTCCGAGGGTGTCGTTACGGTTCAACGTTCTCATGGGGGTGTCCCTGCGTTCCCGGTCTCAGCCTTGGGTGTCGCTCCGCTCCAGGTCTCCAGGGGGGTCGTCTCTGCGCCTCCTGTCTCCGCCGAGGGCGTCGCTCCGCTCCAGGTCTCTAGGGAGGTCGTCTCTCCGCCTCCTGTCTCCGCCGAGGGCGTCGCTCCGTTCCTGGTCTCCGCCGTGGACGTCGCACGGTCTCTGGTCTCCGCCGTGGACGTCGCTCGGCCTCTGGTCTCTGCTGGGGACGTCGCTCAGCCTCTGGTCTCCGCCGTGGACGTCGCTCGGCCTCCGGCCTTCGTCGTGGACAGCGTACGATTCCGGTTCCACGCCGTGGAGATCGCGCCACCGCTGGTCTCTGCCAAGAGCTTGGCTCAGCTTCCGGTCTTTTCGTGGGCCGCTGACCTGTTCCAGATCCCGACCGAGGACGCTGCTTTGCCTTGGGCCCCTTCCGAGCTTCCCCTGTTCTGCTGCGATGCTCACGGGGCCTCCTTTGTCCCGGGTCGATTGGAGAGGCCTTCCTCAGAGTGCCCCGGCCCGCTTGGCATTGGTGGGTTTTGGGGCGTCAGGTGCCGCCCCTGGAGGGGGGGTATTGTCAGGGATTCCCCTGCCACACCCCCCTCAGTAGCTGACAGGGTTCCTCGTTATCCCGTGCCGGCCTGAAACGACCGACAGCTGTGGCTCGTTACAGATCAGACTATATAGACCCACGTTCTCGAGTCACAGGCTGTCGGTTCTTAAAGTGTCATGCTGGTCACTCCGCGACTGCCTGCCTTCCCGCTGGTTCTGGTCCCAGGACTCTGTTTCCACGTTGGATTACTCCTTGCCGTGGAGTTGCTTTCAGTTCAGGTGTAGTCTTCTGTTGGACATTCACTTTCGTTTTGGATTACTCGTCTCGAGCGGATATCTTAGTTTGCTTTCATTTACGGCATGTGAGTGTTTCGTTTGTTGAACTGTTTTGTTTGAATAAAGACAATGCTCGAGTTATTTCCGCTTCCGCGTCATCAGCCTGACACTTAGGTCATGCTGTTGCCTGCTGTGCTTTTACACATTTCTTTTAGCTGCATAATATTATAATTTATAGTATGTAGTTTATTATAATGTGTGTAGCAACAAAACAATTACAGCCAAACTGGTCTAGTTGGATTGTAGTTAAACAGCACTTATTGATTTGGTGACCTTTAATTGAGGTGATTTAACTGAGGCTTTCGGTGATAGTCCAGGAGTTCTACAGTGCAGCTTAAAAGATTAACTCAAAAGACATATAAGATATAAATGTTGTATGTATCTTATGGCTACAATTAGCCAAGGAGTTTTATGGTTCTTGGTGCTGAGAGTTTGATAAATTGTGCACAATAATGTGAATTGAATTGTTCTATAAATGCATTTAGGTTGATATTTATAAATGAAATGAAGCTCTCAGAAATGTATCCAAATTTGTGGACTGCTCTGAGAACATGTTGGGTCATGGCGTAGTTCATCCAGAACATCATTCAAGCTTAAACCGGCATTGCCACTTGGTATCTACTTAGCACAAACATACAGTTCAGTGTGAGATAAAAAAGCAAGCAGAACATTTTGAGAGGAATAAATGATGGAAGAAACTCCTGACTCGAACATGCAGCATCACCCATCATCGACTTACTTGTGCAATTTTTTTAAAGTTGTTGAAAAGGAGGATAATTTATGAGATATCAATTCCGGTTTAACTTATTAATATCATTCTATTAATAAATTGTTAGATAGTCTTTTCACATAAACTAAGCTGATTGAGCAAAGAGTTTTGTGTAAAAAAATTATGATAAGACTTTATAGCCACAATAAGTCATAGTACTTAATACTTACCGTAATGTCCGGACTATAAAGCGCACCCATATATAAGCACAGATTTGTACAAAATTTTTATTTTTAACACAAATAAGCCGCACCTGTCTATAAGCCGCAGTCTACACTTATGTACTTTACATAGGCTTTAACGATAGACACGTTACACACGGTGTAACGGGTGAAATATGTTGCGCTTCCTTTAGGAGCATAGCGGTATTTTGGGAATGGCCTGCCAGAAGCGAGCTCTCCCTACACCCTGACTCAACGCGTTACAACGGCTTGTATCTAAACAGGAGCCGACCAAGAAAGTCATTGTTCACTGTCTTCCTCCTTCCTTTCACAACTATTTCTCTCTGGAGTTTTTCTTTTGGCATCGTCGTGTGTTTAAAAATCACCCGATGGAAGTTTTTCTCCTGATGCCATGAAGCTCAGAACACAGGTGAGGTGCGTTTTTTCGTTTGCGTTCGGAAATTTCATTGGTCTAATGTTATGGGGTTCAGTTTTTTGGCTTGAAGTTTGTGAAACCGGGAAAAACCCAGAAAAAAGTCATATTTTACATACTGTATCTCTACTTTTACTCAAGTACATGCTTTGTGTACTTCGTCCACTACTGATCTCTCCATCTACGCTTCCATCTGTAAGGCAAGTGAGACTGGGTCATTTCAATAAAGCACAAAACAAAAACACTATAATACAGACATGTCAAGCTTAAGACCCCCGGGGCCAATTCCGGCCCCTGTATCCATTCTATCCGGCCCATGAGATAATATTATATTTCTATTATAACTGGTAAAGTGTGACTCTGTGGGCGCTGCACAGTTTCTACTCTTGATGATGCCCCATCTCTGATAACAGGCTGCTCGAATGCTGTGCATGTTTGGAAGTCCATATCTGAGTGAGCAACTGTTCTCTATTGTGAGGATGAATAAACACACAGGAGTTGTCTCACTAGTGTTGGGCCTCAGGGTTAACAAAGCTTCTCTGCTGCCCTAAACTCTATCAGAATCACTCACCTCCATTTTAATATATTTTCACTTCACGATATTATTATTCTGTAAAGATACTTCGAGAAAAAGTCCATTGTAAAAATATCGAAATAAACTTGGACTTTAATTCAATACCGTTTTTTTTTTTTTCATTTCATAACGGCTGACAGAGGAGAAGAAGTTATTTTGGTCACAGACATACTTAAAAGGACATTTACAAGACTGGCCTTTCAAGAAAAGCTAGACATCATGAGGAAAGGAAAAAAATTCTAAACAGTTGTTAAGCTTCTTTAGGAACCATTTATACTTTTGTGTTTTCTTTCCTGTACAATTTGCACAAAAACACAATTTGCCTTCATTTCAAATCCCCAGTTAAACAGAGGTCATTTAATGAGGTTGATGCTTCTGCTAGAGATGATGTATGCAGGAGGTGCAATTGTGGCTGCAATAAAAGGAGACGTGTTGAATTGTGTTCATTGGGTTTCTTGCTTTAGTGATAACATTCATTCTCACTGTATGAGATTCCTGTTATATTCCTCTGTTATACAGCGTTTCTTTATAACAGGGGTCACCAACATGGTCCTCGCGAGCACCAGGTCACCTGCAAGGAGTCGCCTTTGGGCCTTTTCTAAAACTAGCTCACCACAGGTGTAGGTGATTAGAGCAGGGAAAGGCTGAGTGAGAGTTGGAGCCTTGGAGAGAGGCGTGGATGGTGGTTCCCTGAGAAAATCACACTTGCATTGGTGTGAATTTAAAAATGACAATATTAAAATATAGATGACTAGATATAAACGAATATCATTAATTATTAATAATAACATATAATTAAAGGTAAATTGAGCAAATTTGTTATTTCAGAAGTGTGTATCAAACTGGTAGCCCTTCATATTAATCGGTACCCAAGAAGTAGCTCTCTGTTTTAAAAAGGTTGGTGACCCCTGATCTATAACATTGATCGATTCTCTAACAGTGGTGTCATAATGATGGTATTAAGAGGTGGATTGATTCAGGTAGGACATCACTGAAGTTCTAGTTGTGAAATGTATGAGCTGCCACTTCGTCTTACTGATGCACACCTTCACTCTGTCCTGTGAGTTGCCAAATCACAGAACCTAAACCTCAAACATTGGTGAACTGACAGCTAAGAAACGATGCCAAGCTTCTCACTTGGGTGAATGTGCATAAGAGCAAAATGCACTGTATTTACTTCCTGTTTTATTTTCACACTTTATTCTATATTCTATATCCAGATAATAGGAAAAATTACCTGATTCATGTTTTTCTATCTTAGTGTGATCATTAGTTTCTGGCATCTGGCTAATAATCAAACTAAACATTCATTCCCATCATCTCCATGTCAGGTGTAATGTTCATTGGTGACATTTAAGCTGCTGTTTTTGTTTGCAAAAAATGAGAGCTTGTGCATGTTTGCGCTTCTGCTCGTGCCCTTGTTCAGTAACGACCGAGTTTATTTTCTCTTTGATGCAGCATGATGACAACACTGACGTTCATTACACACAGTAAAGAGGATTAAACTGAAAGGAAACATCGAAAGCCGAGCTGTAATTACAGCTGATCTGTGAATGTCATAATACAGCACAAGAGAACTCTATTAGGAGATATAATCACGCCAAATAATGAGCTCATATTGAAGGTAAAAGAGTTTTTTTTCCCGCTGAATTAAACAGACTCATCGTCTAACTGTCATTAAGAATAAATCTCATTTACTGATTCTAAGGTTTTTGTTTTTTTACGGTCATTAATTCAGAAAACTCAAAGTCCTGCTACAGTAAATGAATTAGATTATCAAATCTTCCCTCAGGGATTAATAAAGTAACTCTTGCTCTCTCTCTCTCTATTGAGTCTATGCCAGACTCAAACTCCATTTTCTCCATCAAACAGGCTGCCCTGAGCTCAAACTTTGAACACACACTTTACTGTTTACAATCACCCTCATACTGATTACTGACACCTGTTTCCAAATACACACTCGCTCACAGCTCAGAGCTACTTTGTTGTGATGGTAAGGCGATGAGCAATGTGAAAAGCCCAGAGGTTTACCAATACATTTCCTGTAATAAAATCAGTCGTGTGCTATTCAAGGATTAAACGTTGAGGTAGAGTCAAACCCTGAATGTGTCACACCATTAAGCTTGGGTTTTAGTGTTAATGTCAGGTGTCATACAGTTCATGTAGTCGCACAGCTGCAATTCTGTAGATGATCAGTAAATTAACTTAAAAAAATTTGATGATGAGGACTCACCCCTCCTGAGGAGTCTCGTCTCTGGAGGCTTCTCATAACCGAGAAAAAAGTATGGTATAAGTTTTTTGAGTGAGTTTTTTCCACAAAATGAAAAGAGCTATGTAAAGCATTTTGGGGCATTTTTGAAATCAGGGTTTGTTAACAGTTTTTCTTCTTCTTGAGGAAGGTAATAAAAAAATTCTGGGCTCTGGCTGGGCCACTCGAGGACATTCACAAAGTCGTCCAGTAGCCATTCCTTATATTATAGTTTTTAGTTTTTGGTTGTGTGCTTTGTTGTCCTGCTGGAAGATGTACTGTCATCCCAGTCTGAGGTCCAGAGAGCTCTGGAGCAGGTTTTCATCAAGGACGTCTCTGTACATTGCTGCATTTATCTTTTCCTCGATCCTGAAGATGCTCTCCTGTTCTATCCTGTTGATCCTCTCCCAGTTCCTGCTGCTGAAAAACTTCCCCACAGCACCACCACCATGTTTTACTGTAGGGAGGGTATTGGCCAGGTGATAAGTGGTGCCTGGTGTCCTCCAGACATCATGCTTGGCATTCAGGCCAGAGTTCAATCGTTGTTTCTCATGTACTGAGAATCCTTCAGATGCCTTTTGGTGAACTCCAGATGGGCTGTCATGTGCCTTCTACTGAGGAGTAGCTTCCGTCTGGCCACTCTACCATACAGGACTGATTGGTGGAGTGCTACAGAGATGGTTGTTCTTCTGGAAGGTTCTCCTCTTTCCACAGAGAAATTATGGGGCTTTTTTAAAAATGGCCATCGGGTTCTTGTTCACCTCCCTGACTAAGGCCCTTCTCCCCCGAATGCTCAGTTTGGCAGGGCGGCCCGCTCTAGTAAGAGTCCTGGTAGTTCCAAACTTTACAGATGATGAAAGCCACTGTCCTCATTTGTGACCTTAATGCTGCAAAAATGTTTTTGTCCCCTTTCCCAGATCTGTGCCTCGATACAATGGTGTCTCAGGGGTCTACAGACAATTTCTTAGCCTTCATTGCTTGGTTTGTGCTCTGACACACACTTTTAACTGTGAGACCTTCTATAAACAGATGTGTGTCTTTCCAAATCATGTCCAATCAACAGACTTTACCACAGGTGGACTCCAATTAAATTGTAGAAACATTTCAGGGATGATCAGTGGAAACAAGGTGCACCTGAACTCAGTTTTGAGTGTCATGGCAAAAGCTGTGAATGCTTATGTACATATGATTTTTTTTTACTTTTTTTTACATTTTATTGAAATAAAGCTGTAACATAATAAAATGTGGTAACATTGGGATGAAAGTGAATGCTGACTGCACACTAGGTCTTCTCACCTCACCTACCTGACTTTACTAACACCTTTGGGGCCAAATGAGCACAAATCTCCACAAGCACTCTCCAAAATCTAGTAGAACATCTTCCTAGAAAAGTGGAGGTTATTATAGCAGCAAATGGGGACTTAATGTGGAATGGGATGTTTGAAAATAGAAGCACACACCAATCTTATTGTCAGGTGTCCACAATTTTTTGTCTATATATTGTATTTTAGCAGCATAACAAGCAAAGCTGCAGGAAATCATTAATCAAATATTTGGATCTGGAACAGACTGAATGGCTAAACAAATGTAAAAAAAATAAATGCACTCCCAGCCAAGATGATCTACACTCTGATATCAACACTATACAATAAAATATAATAAATTACATCAGTCTTGCTCATGCCAGTAACACACACATCTCTTTCATATACTCTATCACGTGATATGCATGTTCTCCTATTAATTTGAGTGGTCAGGATTATTGGCCAGATTTACAAACCAATTATTACAGATAAAAACCTCCTACAGCAGTTAACTATAACAACTGGAGTTACTTACTGCTCTCGCTCTTGAAGCTGGTACACGAATCAGAGGCAATTACATTTGAGAGAAACATGGGGTAATTTGATGTAAACATGCAGTGGGAGTTAAAGAGACAGAGAGAGAGAGAGAGAGAGAGAGAGAGAGAGAGAGAGAGAGAGAGAGAGAGAGAGAGAGAGAGAAAGAGTTGAGCTGACAGTAGATCCATGTAACTCCATGATTGCAGGTAAAAAAAAAAAAAGAAAATGTATTCAGCCAACAACAGGAAAAAAAAATTAACACAATATAGCATTCAAGTGTTTGAAAAAATTGAAATTATGGTAAGAACATGGTAATAAAAATTAAGAAACAGAAATATTTTTAACAGGAAATGAATGGTGACCAATGCTCAACTCTAAACCCTGATCAAGACTGGCCAAGACTCAACTCTGAACTTGACTCAGCTCTCCACAATGATCAGGGCTGAAATCTGAACCCTCACCATGACTCAGCTCTTCACAATGTCCAAGGCTCAACTCTGTAGCTTGACCATGACTCATCTCTTCACAATGACTAGGCCTCAACTCTGAACCCTGACCATGACTCAGCTTTTTGCCATGACCAGGGCTCAACTCTGTACCCTGACAATGCCTTAGCTGTCCACAATGACTACATCTTAACTCTGTATGGTGAATATGACACAGTTCTTTACAAAAAACAAGTCTCAACTCTGTACCCTGACCAAATCTCAAATCTGAACCCTGACCAAAACTAAAATCTGTACTCTGGTCAAGACTCAACTTTGAACCCACACCATGACTCTTCTCTCCACAATAAACAGGGATCAACTCTGTAGCTTGACCATGACTCATCTCTTCACAATGATCATCGCTCAACTTTGAACCCTCAACATGACTCAGTTCTCCACAATGAACAGGACTTAACTCTGAACCCTCACCATGACTCTTCTCTCCACAATAAACAGGGATCAACTCTGTAGCTTGACCATGACTCATCTCTTCACAATGATCATCGCTCAACTTTGAACCCTCAACATGACTCAGTTCTCCACAATAAACAGGACTTAACACTGAACCCTCACCATGACTCTTCTCTCCACAATAAACAGGGATCAACTCTGTAGCTTGACCATGACTCATCTCTTCACAATGACCAGGCCTCAACTCTGAACCCTCACCATGACTCAGTTCTCCACAATGATCATCGCTCAACTCTAAACCCCCACCATGACTCAGTTCTCCACAATTACCAGGACTTAACGCTGAACCCTCACCATGACTCAGTTCTTCACAATGAACAGGACTTAACACTAAAGCCTCACCATGACTCAGTTTTCCACAATGCACAGGGACTCAACTCTGTACCCTGACCAAATCGCAACTCTGAACCCTGACCAGAATTCAAGTCAAGTCAAGTCAAGTTTATTTGTATAGCGCTTTTTACAACAGACATTGTCTCAAAGCAACTTTACAGAAATCACCAGTCAAGGTGAATGGTGTGCATTTATCCCTGATGAGCAAGCCAAGGGGACTGTGGCAAGGAGAATTCAACCCTGTACCCTGACCAAGACTCATCTTTGTACACTGACCAAGACTAAATTTTGTACCCTGACCAAGATTCAACTCTGTACCCTGACCAAGACTCAACTAGGTACCATGACCAAGACTCAACTCTGAACCCTGACCTAGTCTCAACTCTGAACCCTGACCTAGTCTCAACTCTGAATGATCAGGACTCAACTGTGCATGGTGTCCAGAACTCAACTATGTATACTAACCTCAACTGTGTATGCTGACCACAACACAACTCTGTAGGCTGACCAGGTCTCAAATATATATATGCTGTATACTATGTAGAGTCCCTACTATTTTGGATGCCCACTGCGACTCTGGATACCCACAATAAAAAAAAAAGATGTCTACCTCAATTTTTATACCAATTACAAATGTATACACTAACCGTGTAGACCATTTACACCAATCACCTCTCCACATTTCCACTTCCAATCTGCACACACACCAATCAACAATCTATATGCCCACTGCCACTCCAAACACCACCAATCAGTACACCCAACTGTTATTTAGCGTAAGATTGAGCTTGATCTAGCGACACTGAACAAGGGTTTTATACTTCTTGAGAGTGTCTCTCTTCCAGATCACATGGTGATATTCTAAACACTTAAGCAAAATATATTTATATTTCATTTCACATGAAGCAAAATGGTGAAAAAACACTGCTCAGGCAAAAGGACATAAATAAGCTGCTACAAAAAAAAAACAACCCTTACAATAGCCAAACATTTAAAAAGTAGCTAATGACATAAAGAGAGAAACTTTAGAAGTTTAGGGAAAGTCTATTGTGAGGTCAGGAGTTCACAGAGAAAAGGAAACTGGTGTAAATGATAGGAGAAGAGGACAAGACAATCCTGCATTCCCCTATATCAAGCCGACAGGAGGGCAGACTGAGGTCAGAGCAACTCTACTGAGACACTTAAATTATGATTTTCACAAAAACTCTTACAGGACAGGACACCTGGGCATGTAATGTCCATTACCACCAGGGACACAATGTGCTCGTAAATTATTTAATAATACAAAAAAAAAACAGTTTTTTCCACAAGACACTGTGGAAAATAACACAGTATATAACTGAATAAATGGGGACACTCAATTTAAACATATATACTAAACTCTGAGAACTAAGCCCTATATCTTAAAGTGAGGAAGGAGTCAGTGCTTTTTTTAACATCACACTTTCTGAGGTGATTTCTGCTCCAACAACATGGACTAGCGGTCATAATATCTTGTTTATTTCTAGGAAAACACAACAAAAAGTGTGTGCATGTCCTCATAATAAGTACACTATATGTACAAATATTTTGTGAACACCTGACTTTTTAAAGATTGGTATCTGATTTAAACATCACCATTCCATATTTAGTGCCTATCTGGAGATTTGTGCTCATTCAGCAACAAGGGTTCTAGTAAAGGTAGGTACTGATGTAGGTGAGGTGAGGAGGCCTGGGGTGCAGCCAGCATTCACACTTAGCCCAATAGAGTTAAGGTCACAGCTTTATAGCAGGAGATCCTCCAAACACATCCAACCCATGTAAAGCATATCTTCATGGAGCAGGCGCTGTGCACAGGGACACTGAACAGGGGAAATGTTCATGCTACTGGATCCAAAGACATCCTGTACAATTGTGTGCTTACAAATTTGTGCTGACAGTCTGGGGAAGATCCAGAAATGGCTGGAAAAATTCAGGTGTCCCAATAATTTACTTAGTTGGAGAGATTTATTTCCAGTAAGCATGTTTAAGATATATCTTGTAGATAGAAATTACAGTTCTCAAAAGTATGTAGATAGATTTAGACACTTAAAAAGGATAGAAAAATATGATTAAAAAAACACCATGTCATGCGGCTGCAAAAAAAAGTATGTGCAAAGTATTTAATGGCTCGGTGTGCTTGGATTTTTTTTTTAATGTAAAATACCCTGTTTTCAAATAAAATAGTTACTTTTGTATTAATACCTATAAAAAATGGATATACAGTAGTAACAGTAGATCTGTAAGTAAGTGAACGAGTGTTTGCAGCTGCTGTATCATTAGTGAGAACATAAACAAACTTGAACAAAACTATACAAGACTGACGCTCTTCACACTAATAGAAAACATGCTGTGGTTACGCACCACCATGTAATGGTTTACTTTCAGATAACAGCACAGCCAGTTGTGTTTTATTTCCTACTTATTACATTTAGGTTCTGCATCATTTCCTGATTCATTCAAGATAAACGGACTGAGTGCATCACTGATTATCTACTTTAAACAATTACAGGAAATATACTGAGTAATGAAGTTCAGGAATTTGTTTGAAGAGTCTAAGTGCTTTCTTAACGTTGCAGCCAAGCCCAAATTTTGTGTGTGTGTGTATTTATATATATATATATATATATATATATATATATATATATATATATATATATATATATATATATATATACAAAATTGATAAAACTGGAGGGTTCTTAGGCATTTGGGCTTGGCTGCAACGTTAAGAAAGCACTTAGACTCTTCAAACTAATTCCTGAACTGAATATATATGTAGTATCTTTAAAATAGTAAGTAAACCCCTCACATTTCAGCAACCATTTTAGTATACCTTCTGAAAGGACAATACTATAGAAATGAAACTTAGATATACTTTAGAGTAGTCAGTGTACAGCTTGTACAGCAGTACAGATTTACTGTTCTCTGAGAAAAACTCATACCTGTCAACAAAAGTGAGTACACCCTAAATGGTAGTAGCTGTATGTTGTGTAACGATGCAAAGCCACATGTCTGATTCATTATGTTCATGTTTTTGTCTGCTTGACAGGACCATACAAATTTGTGTATTCTGTATTAGAGCAGTTACGATTTTGGTGCTTTGAGTGAAATTCTCTCATACTGACCACTGGATGTTCAGCATGGCACCTCATGGTAAAGACTCTGAGGATCTGAGAATTAAAAATGTTAAAAGATGCCGAGGCTGTAAGAAGATCGGTAAAACCCTGAAACTGAATTACAGTACAGTGGTCAGGGTCAGACAGAGGTTTTCCAAGAGGGGTTTACATTTGCATTTACATGTGCGGCATTTAGTAGATGCCCTTATCCAGAGCGACGTACAAAAGTGCTTTAAACAATGAATAAATCTACACTGGTACGCAAGATTACAAACTTAATATAAATATAACCCTTGAATTTTACAAAGCAAACTTGAAAAGTGCTAATTTAGGTGTTTTAGGAAGAGGTAGGTCTTCAATCGTCGCTTGTAGATAGTCAGAGACTCTGCTGTACGGACATCTAGGACATCCACCACCTCGGTGCCAGAACAAAGAAGAGCCTTGAAGTATAATATAATTTAATTATATTATATATATTTGTAACCCTCTTTCTCAATTATACTTTTTCTGGATTTATTGTGTGCATGGGGAAATTAATTGATGAGAGGTTACTAAAATTTTAAATCAGGATGCATACACAAAACTAAACTTTCACTTCGGACATGCAACTCTGGCTAGAGTGCGGAGAGGCCTGGTTAGCTTGAGTATAGCTATACTGCGTTCATTTGTTTTTTTCTTGTGAGCATAAAACTCCCATGCACATGTACTTAAACACCATAACCCTTATTTGGGAAACAAATCAAATCAGAGATCACACCAAATCACACACACTTACATATCAGACCACAAATATTGAATGTTAAACTCAAAATGTATTTGTATTATTTTTTTTTAGAACTGGATGAGTTACAATCTCAACATGTCTTTGTAATTCACATAAAATAAGTGAACAATACCCCGGGGTTTTTTTCTACTTATAAGTTTCATCAGTTTTCTGGTACCACAACGTTGGCGCGCTTGTTGGAGCTCAGTTGCAATCTTCCCAAAGAATATTGTCTGTACTCACGGTTCCTTGGTAACAGAAAGATTTTAGTGACCATCTATCCAAACCGTTCCATCCCATGGTGAAATATGCAATAAAGAAACCCGTCATGAAGCTCCGTCTCATCCACGTGCAAAAGACAGACACCTCCGGCCTACAGCGCGAATCCTGTGCACATGTACTGTAGCAACAGCTACAGCAGCATCCGATGCACACTAGCCAAAAGTTCCCAAAATCGAATGAGCTTAACTTTTTCTTGTCCAAAAATGTCAATTTCATTTTAGTTTATAATGTTCATACTCACTCAGAAACTCGGTGGCAAAATGGGTTTCTAGCTATGTAGTAGTATTTCGCACATGGCTATAGGCTAGCAGTTCGCACGTGGCTATAGGCTAGCAGTTCGCACATGGCTATGGCGTTAGCTCCACTTCGGTAGAATTTCCGTGGCCGATTTAACCAGCTCCAAAAAAATGCTCCCTCTCCCGTTTTACCAAAGTTACACACTGACAAAAGAAAAACCCCGAAAACAAATAATCCCTCGCTCTTAACTTTGATAACCAGTAATGTAATCAATCCTACAAAACTTACAACTCTCTCACAGCCATCTCTCGGTGTGTGTTTTCTTTTTCCCGCCCCCTCAATAATCCGATCAATTACCATACTTCTCTCTGGATGGCACTCATTGGATAACAAATAAAACTGACACCTGACTATCCAATACAAATAAAATGACAGAGGGTTCAAAGGTTACTCACAACAGCGAATATTTCAACATCTCACAAATTGAACAAATATGAATTAATATTAAATGTTAATATCAAAAAGGTTTTATACACAAAGGACAATCAAAACTGGCCCATACTTCAGAATATACAGTATATCTGTTAACAAAACACAAAATAAACAATATATAAATTTAGCAGGGTGCTACATATTACATATATTCCGGGTTTTAATCAGAACAGGCCTCACAGGGGTCCATGAAAGAAGTTGAGTTCACATGCTGTGTGTCAGGTGCAGAAGCTGCTTCGAAAAACAGACGGATGAGTGCTGCAGCATTACTTTAGAGGTTGCAGAAGGTCCGCTTGTCAGTGCTCAGACCATACGGCGCACACTGCAACAAGTTGGTTTGCAGGCCGACGACCCAGACGGAAGCCTCTTCTGAAGCTGGCTCACAAGAAAGACTTTGAAAAGTTTGCTGGAGAACAACCTGTCCAAGAGCATGAATTACTGGAACCATGTCTTGCGGTCTGATTAGTCTAAGATAAACTTGTTTGGCTCAGTTGGTGTCCAGCATGTGTGCTGATACCCTGGTGAGGAGAACCAAGAAAAATGTCTTGCCTACAGTCAAGCATAATGGTGGTAGCATTATGGTCTGGGGCTGCATGAGTGCTGCTGGTACACTGGAGCTGCGGTTGATGATGCCCTCCCTTCAGAAACTAGGCCAACTGTTCCAACAAAATAACAACCCCAAACACACTGCCAAGATGACAACTGCCTTGCTAAGGAAGATGAAGGTGATTGTTTAAATGATGGTCATACTTGTGGGGTTAACACAATTAAGCTCATTTATTGAGCCAGCCTTGGTGTACTGTTCTGCAAATCTGTTGGAATGTTGGATCTGCAGATGTATGTTTTTTCAACTGATCTAGCGTTGATAATTAGAGATGTTCCACTGGATCCACTGCTGGGTCCAGTTTCATTGAGTATGTTCCTGGAAGCTTGCCAATCTCATGCTTAAAAAGGTCTGCATATTCAAAGTTAATATGTTTTGAAAAACTTCAGTTTTCCTCCACTAACACATGAGGAATTTCTTTGTTAAATGAGACAAGCTTCATTTTCAGACAGTCAGGTAGACTGATCAATGGTTACACATTTCTCTGCACCACATAGAACAATAGGTTGTATACCATTCCTGATAAGTGGCAAAAGAATGTGGTGAGGCCTGCTGTGGGAATTTCCTCACCACCATAGGCTTTCTATTCTCTTAATCTTTGTGAATAACGATTCAGAGATTACATTTATTTATTATTACATTTGGCTCCTTGGTCAACTTTGAAACCAACTGAGTGTCCATTGATGTGCATTGTGCAGATCAGTTCAGATATTGGACTCATCTGTACTATCTGTGGAATCTTCCTTTGGTTTGAGCTGATTTACTGCTTTTCTTGTCTATTCGACTTTGATGTAGTTTTGCAGCACTTTTTAAAATGGTTTCATTTATTACATTTATGACGCTGACCATAAGCTAAACATCTTTCTTTTTTTGCTTCATGTTTTCCTCCACAACTGCTGCAGTGTAGTATAATTTGAGATGTTCTGCTGTTGGAGTAAAATTTTAGTTTGGTCCCTTGTGTTTTGGTTCTATGGTGCACACTATCCACATTAGTATTGCTTTGCTTGGGCACTGCAAGAGTCTTTGAGTGCATATCGGTCAGCTTATGAATTTGACACAATTCTATTGCTTTGATCAATGTTAGCTCACTGTCTCTTAGCAGGATTTTTCTCATGCTATTACTAGTCACACCGCACACAAGTCTGTCTCCTATAAGTTCTTCAGTCAGATCATCAAATCTGCACGTCTTTGCCTTGTTTCTCAAATCACTCACGTATGCTTCAATAGATTCACCGGCTTTGTGATTTCTCATATTAAACCTGTGCCGTTCCATTGTGACATTTGTTTGTGGGTTACAGAACTGACGGAATTTCCTTTTTAGACATTCCGGATTCTCTCTAGATTCGGCCTCCGCGATGATCCGTCTTTGCTCTCCTTCTGCCGCAAACGTGGCAGGTGCAGACACAAACGCGCGCTCTCGTTCAATGCGTTTTGAACCGGCCAAATGAAGGAGAATAAATGCACGTGTCCTGGCATCCTTATCCGAGTGAGCAGCTGCTATGAAGATATCATATTCTTGCTCAAATACTCGCCATTTCTCTGCAATGTTGCCGTCAAAATATAATGGTTCGGGTCTTCAGGAGCCTTCTGCTATTGTTCTTATGAGAAAACAAAAAAAATTGCACATTTCCAAAGAAAACTTTACTTTATAATTTTTTTTTAAACCTCTAAAATGTTCTTTTTATATTTTTTCGGTTGACTTCCGACACCATGTGTAAACGACGGTCACACTCGTGGGGTTAAAACAACGAAGCTCATTTATTGAGAACCTTGTTCATCTAATGTTTATATCTGCTTTTTTCTATTCCACCACCAATACTTACGCATACGTCTGATGTCATCACTACGGATACCCATTTATACAAATGTTTGTTAAACATAACAGAAATTAACCCAATGTTATACAGTGTTGAAGTGGCCAAGTATGTCTCCAGACCTGAACGCTGTTATACAGCTGGGGCATCATCAAGCAGAAGGTGGAGAAGCACCAAGCCGTCCGGCCAAACTGAACGATCGGTAAAGAAGGGTCTTAGTCAGGGAGTTGAACAAGAACCCGATGATTTGAGGAAAATAATAAACGTAATCCATTTGGGAATAAAGCTGTAACATACAGTAACACAATGTGGAAAAGGTGAAGCTCTGTGAATACGTTCCTGATGCACTGTATATAGATATTAGGGCTGTCAAAATGAATGGGTTGATAACGCGCTAACGGAAATTAATTTTAACGGCACTGATTTTATTAACACGAGGTTTATCAACATTTTCTGTTTGACCCCTGGCCTAGCTCGTAGTTGTAGAAATAGAGATGCATCCATAGACAGTAATGGATGTAGCAACAAACAGAAATAGAGAAAGAAAAAGAACTTCTGAACTGAAAATTCATATACAAAATGAGGTCTGATAGCGGCAAAACTATTGCATTTATTGTCCATGTGAATTATTACATCCAACTGAAGCATACAACTGAGGCAGAGAACGCTCCTCCCCCTCGCCAAAGGCAGATCACAGTAGATAGTGTGCAGTGGAGAGGGATAGACAAGCAATAGACTCACCACAGCGATAGCTAAACGGGTGGCTACAACATGTAGGCCATTTAATGTAGTCGAGGATGAGGATCTACTTGAAATTATTCGCATAACGATTTAACCTTCAAGAGCCACCGTTACGAGCAAGATTCACGTATGTAGAGGAGAGAGCTAAAGTTGAGAAGGCATTGAGACAGGCAAACACGGTTGTGCTCACTGGAGACTACTGGACTTCCCTCAGTAATCATAACTACCTGGGGGTCACAGCACATTATTTTGACACACACTAGAAACTTGTGTCGCACGTTATGAAGACAGACGAGAGGCACGATGCTGACTTTTGCACTGAGCACTTTCTGCTGAGATGGCAGACAGCGGAACATTGAACTCCAAATTAGCACACTGACCACTGACAGTGCACGCAACATGATTACAGCAGCCAGGCAGCTCCCGTTCAATGTGCTGTGTGCAATGCCAAGCATATGCCTTTGACAGCGCCTTAGCAAAATGCAGGAAGGTAGTAGGCTATTTCAAGCATAGCCCAGCTCGAAAAGCAGCAAGGTGCACATCTTCAAAAGAAAGAATCACTCACACAGGAGTTGTCAAATAGATGGAACAGCACCCTGGAATTGATCAAAAGCATTCAAAGAAATAAAGAACAATTGAGAGATGCACTGGCCGTACATGCAACATCAACATGCCAACAGCAGCTGCTGTTCCAACTGTGATGGAACACTGCAGCTAATTTATTGATACTTTCATTTATTATGTTTGTGTTATGTTTCTCAGTCACAGTAAGGTTGTGTCAAAAGTGGGGATGTGTGTGTGTGTGTGTGTGTGTGTGTGTGTGTGTGTGTGTGTGTGTGTGTGTGTGTGTTAAAACGCACACCGATAAATCGTAAATAAATAGTAACATAATTTGTGGAGAATTTGTGTTTTTTTCTCGAGCTGTATATGCAGATATAAGACATGTATATATATATTACAGTCCAGACTCCTGGTTCCATAACCTCAAATGACTGTATAAGACTGTAGAAAGGACATTACTCACAATCTTCCACTACAGTGCTCATAGTTTTTACTCTCCGGTGTTTTGTATTGTTTTTATGATTTATAATCACACTCTTGATGTCACCTAAATGAGGATGGGTTCCCCTTTTGAGTCTGGTTCCTCTCAGGGTTTCTTCCTCATAACATCTAAAGGGAGTGTTTCCTTGCCACAGTCGCCACGGCTGCTTATCAGGGATAAACACACATCATTCACCTTAACTGTTAAATTCTGTAAAGCTGCTTTGAGACAATGTCTGTTGTGAAAAGCGCTATAGAAATAAACTTGACTTGACTTTTATAATGTTAGAGTGAATTTCTATATTGTATTGTGTGTGTGTGTGTGTGTGTGTGTGTGTGTGTGTGTGTGTGTGTGTGTGTGTGTGTGTGTGTGTGTGTAAACATGTGTAAACGTGTGTGTTGTGAGAGCAAAAGATTGAAAGTGAGTAAGAGATATTGACACAACACAGGTCTCAGAATATGACTCAGCATACAAGATTATGTTTAAGGAACCTTTATAACAGATACGGAATAAACAATAAGAAAAAAAAAACCCAACAACATTGCATGGCTGAGGGTTGCAACATCATTGGACCCTAGGTTTAAGTACCTCAACTGTCTGAGCAGGGCTGACAGAGCTTAGGTGTGAAGATCATAGGTGTGAATTTCTGTGTCTTGCTCCGGGAGAGGAGGCAGGGGCTTGCACACAGTGAGATAAACCAGTGAGTTTATGAGCCACCTAAAAAGAGATTATTTCTCATGTCTCTGCCAGAGTCTTCATCTGATTATGTAGAGGACTGTATTGAGAAATGTGTGAAGCTCTACTTCTACTGTCCCTTCAGTGCTGGTCCCAACATGAAGATGCACACAGTAAAATGGGACACATAGCACGCAGATATTTAGCAACACCTGCCACATCCACACCTTGTGAAAGATTGTTTTCACTGGCAGGGCATGTTCAAAGACAAAGTTCTTTGAAAAACATGTCTACTCGACATGTTTCAAAGATGGTAGACATGTTTTTCAAATAACTTTGTCTATTAAACACATGGAATAAAACATAGAAAAAACACAGGTTCCCAGTTGCTCGAACAGTCAAACCTGTTTACATTTTCAGATGACAGGGCACCTCGCTTTTTCTGAACAACATGCCCTGCCAGGGAAAATAATCTTTCACAAGGTGTGGATGTGGCAGGTGTTGCTAAATATCTGCGTGCTATGTGTCCCATCTTCATGTTGGGACCAGCACTGAGGGGACAGTAGCAGTAGCGCTTCACACATTTCTCAATACAGTCCTCTTCATCATTAGATGTAGACTTCAACATCTTTATTTATGCTCTATGTTTGCATGGTCTCTTTGTGCATCTTCTGTCTCTTTGTGCATCTTCTGTCTCTATGTGTATCTTCTGTCCCTACAGAAGATACACTACAAAATGTGAGGGGTGCACTTACTTTTGTGAGATACTGTATATATAAAAGGAAACTTCATTTGGGGAAGTTTGTGTCTTTAATACTGATGAAAATCAGACCTGCAGTTTGCTAATTAAATCTGAAGTTGTACAGCGTCATGTTGAGCCTCTTGTTCTGTTAGCTGGTCGAATTCAAATCGCTGAATCAGTGACACAAGTAGGACACAGAGAGAGAGAGAGAGAGAGAGAGAAAGAGAGAGAGAGAGAGAGAGAGAGAGAGAGAAAGAGAGAGAGAGAGCGACAGATTTTTCCTGACGTCTCAATGGGAGGCTGTGAAATGGACCAAGAGTTTGATTCAGCCAGCAGGGGAGAAACGAAGCCTCATGCTGAGGGTCTGATTGATACACCAGGACAAGAACAGTGACAAAGCAAACCACAAGACAGTGCAGAGGTCAATGAGACACAACGTCCTCCTATAACACGGGAGCTTCACAAACTGAGACATGAGTTAACAATAAAACAAAAGTTCTCACTAAATTTATGTTATTTGGAAGATGCCCTTATACAGAGCAACTTTTATAAATATTATTTTATATAACAGCAGTTGAGGTAGCAGGGAGTACAAAAGTACCACATAGCAATGCCTGATGCAGTAGTGCCTTCTGGGAAGTCTTATCTTAGTGGGAAGAAATTGGACTTTGGATCAGCATGTCGTGAGTCCAAATCCCAGCCTCACCAAACTCCTAATCCTGGGCCCCTGAGCAAGGCCCTTAACTATTTCACTACTCAGGTGTGTGAATGAGATTAAAGTAAGTGGCTCTGGATAAGAATGCCCGCTAAATGCCATACATGTGATGTAAATCGTACGTCTATTACCTTAACAACTAAGCTACAAATTCTCATCATCATCTGATTACTATGTGGATTCTCGAGGAGTCTCTGTGTGCCATATTCAGGCTACAGGACAGTCTTTGATCTTTCTTTTTAGTTTTCAAGGTCCCACAGAACCTGGTCCTCATCAGACATTCAGCCTGGTTGTAAATATCACATCTGCCCTTTAAATACATTTGTGTTCAATCTGTTTTACTCTCATTAAAGTCATTCAAAAAATAAAAATAAAACATGTTATTGAATTTCTGTTTGAAATTCAATTCAATTGATTTTTATCCGTATTGCGCCTCAAACAATGAACGTTGTCTCAAAGCAGCTTTACACAGATAATGTGGTGATAAAAATGAATAAGATGTTCTTTATAAGTGTAAGTTTGTCCCTGATGAGCGAGCTGGAAAATCCATGGCAAAGAAAAATAAATATATTGTTTGTAAAAGATACGGCTCCTGGATAAGTACAGATGGCACAATACCTCTTTTCTCTTCTAAAGGATAAAGAACTCTTTGTAATTGTCGTTCTAATTGTGAATGACTGAACTAGATGAATGAACGAGGATCTGCTGATTCACTGATGTTGGTTCGGGTGACAGGGGCATGGGGTACGTCTAGTTCCCCTACCCTCGAACCAACAAAAGAAAGAGTGCATTAAAAAAAAAACGTAAAAACAGCTTTATATGTCTCACAAATGTCTTAAAATAACTGATAGGTTTTTTTTTATATAATTGTAGCATTGAAAACAACTTCCCACAAAAAGTCTCCTTATTCATGCTCACGCTTACAAAAGTGGCTGATCGCAAAATGTAGTTGAGTAAAAGGTAAAATATTTGTCTTTAAAATGTAGTGAAGTTAAAGTAAAAGACACTTCAGTAAAGTACAGATAAGTGAAAAAGCTACTTAAGTACATTAACGAATTACATTTAATTCATTACTGTTCATCACTGGTCCTGGACCATTCACAATTTATATGTGGCACTTACAAATTTTTTTTTTGCCAAAGTTCACCAGTTTACCAGTCGTGCAGTCTGCCAATGTTCCTATCTATCTATCTATCTATCTATCTATCTATCTATCTATCTATCTATCTATCTATCTATCTATCTATCTATCTATCTATCTATCTATCTATCTATCATATTTAGTTTATTTCCAAGACTTATGGCTTTTTTGTTTTGTGATAAAGGAGTGAATCAATAGGTAAGAATGTGTATGACAATTTCAGCTATCTTAACCTACGTACAGCTTTACGCTCTCCTTTATTATTGACAATTAAGATTGATCTGCACAATTCATCAATTCACAAAACACATTTATAAAAAAAGATCTAAAATTTTATGTCAACCACAAGACACTTTTGTCAACCCTCAAGAGCCTTGGTATCCGCGGAAAAGCATGGGAATGGTTTGCTTCCTACCTGGAAGGTCCTTCATACCAGGTAACATGGAGGGGATCCACATCTGCCCCGTGCAGACTCACCACTGGTGTCCCACAAGGCTCGGTACTTGGTCCCCTCCTTTTCTCTCTCTATACCCACTCCATTAGTGAAGTCACATCCTCACATTGGTTTTCCTATCAATGCTATGCAGATGACACTCAACTAATCTTTTCTTTCCCCCCCATCAGATACCACATCTTCTGCTCGGATCTCGGCATGCTTGACAGACATATCTTCATGGATGTGTGCTCACCAACTAAAGCTTAACCCAGCAAAACAGAACTGCTGGTCATCCCAGGTGATTCATCTCCATGTCAAGATCTCCAAATAACACTTCATGACTCTCTGCTCTGCCCTTCAGCCACTGCTCGTAACCTCGGGGTAACTATGGACAATGAACTGTCCTTCTTCCCAGATATTGCTAATGTGGCTCGTTCTTGTAGATTTCTTTTCTACAACATCCGAAGGATTCGACCATTTCTGTCCACACAGGCTGCCCAGGTGCTTGTTCATTCTCTAGTGATTTCAAGACTCGACTACTGCAGCTCTCTGCTGGCAGGTCTTTCCCTGAACGCTATTCGGCCACTGCAAATTATCCAAAACGCAGCTGCAGAACTTGTGTTCAATCAGCCCAAGTTCTCCCGCACCACCCCACTGCTGCGCTCCCTTCACTGGCTTCCAGTAGCGGCACGTATCAGATTCAAAACACTGATGCTTGCCTACAAGGCCAAAAATGGACCAGCGCCCTCTTTCCTCAGTGACCTCATCACATCTCGCACTGCACCACGCTGTCTGAGATCCTCCAGCACTGCTCGACTGGTACCACCTTCTCTCAGAATGAGAGGTAAGTATACTTCAAGGCTCTTCTCTGTTCTGGCACCAAGGTGGTGGAATGAACTTCCCCTAGATGTACGTACAGCGGAGTCCCTGATTATCTTCAAGCGACGACTGAAGACCTACCTCTTCCTGAAACACTTAAATTAGCACTTTCCAAGTTTGTAGAATTCTAGGGTTATATTTATATTAAGTTTGTAATCTGACGTATCAGTGTAGATTTATTCATTACTAGAGACTCAAAGCACTTTTGTACATCGCTCTGGATAAGGGCGTCTGCTAAATGCCGCAAATGTAAATGTAAATGTCTTAACCTACGTACAGCTTTACGCTCTCCTTTATTAGTGACATTCAAGATTGATCTGCACAATTCATCAATTCACAAAACACATTTATAAAAAAAAGATCTAAAATTTTAATAGAAATTTTAGATGACAGATGATGACAAATGCTTTTATGATGTGACTAAACGATGTGGAGGTTAAACAAGTAATTAAGAGAATTTCATTTCTGAACTGAGAAACGCTCCAAAGTAACTGAGAAAAACTGTAAAACCTGGTAACAATCCAAAATGATAAAAACCATGTAATATTGTCCACCTCAACAATACTGGAGATTTAATAGCACAGTTTTGGTGCATGCAAAACACTTTCATTCTTTCATGTTTCATTTTTAAAATTCTGCCACGTATATAATAACTAAAGGAGCTTCCTCATACCAACCAAACAACATCCGAACAACACCGAACATTTCCACTAAACCCAAACCAACTTCCCTCGACGCTCCTGAGCACTAAACACACACCAAAATCAATACCAGCCCTGAGCTGGAGCTTAAACAGCTGTAATACATGACAGCTGCAGCGACTAAACAGCTGCATTCGCTGCCGTGTGTCATTACAACTGCACCTTAATCAAAATCTGTTCAACAAGACATCTGAACGCACACGGATCTCGAAGCTCCTGCGCACTTACCATGAAGATCCTCCTGAGGGTTTGTTTCGGGGGGTTCTGGGGCCGCCGTACCCGCTGGGGGAGAGGCACAGAGGTTGTGGAGGAGTGCTCGAAAATCATGTTGAAGTTAGAGAAGAAATGAAGAGACAGACTGAACTCACTGAGATCTCTCTCATGCACACACGCACACACACACACACACACACACACACACACACACACACGCAAAGCTCTTAACAAGCACTTAGTAAAACACACGACTCTGTTCTACATCGTTTCCTGTTACACACTGATGGAACAGCGCAGAAACTCCTCCGTTCTGGAGCTGCCAGAAAGTTCCAACTTTACTGTTACAACTCTGACACTGGAGACTCCTTCCATCAGTGTAAATAAATATATAAACACAAACTAATAGATAGATAGATAGATAGATAGATAGATAGATAGATAGATAGATAGATAGATGGATAGATGGATGGATGGATGGATGGATGAGTGGGTTGATAGACAGACTAATCCATAACCTTTGGAACAACCAGAATTCAGACTAGATTTACACTAATACAACATGAGGATGTTCTTGTCTCGTCCATTTGTACCCTTCAGTTTTCAGTGTTGAAGCGTCATTCAGTAAGGTGAGGTGGTCTGCCATCAGGAGCCCTTGTGTGCTTCTGGGTAGGTACTAGAATTAGCAGCACATGCTAACAGTGATAATTCATTAGCCACTCTTGAATAATCAAAAACAAGTATTTAAACACTAGTGGGAGTTCAGAGTTGATGTTCGTGAGGGCTGAAGTTAACTGCAATCCCCAGATTCAGATAAATGGAAAGGATACATTTACCCCAAGTGACAAAACACATAAAAATGAGACTGTGGGAGTCTTTTGGAGGCAAAATATGGCACTAATCTTTGTTACCACCCCTCTGTTTGGTAGGAGGATTTTACACTGTTTCTTTGGCAGTTTTGTTATTTTTGCTGCTCAGTTTGGTAATGTGGTATTTTTCACCATTGTCTTTGGTATTTCAATCTATCGTTACCATATGTTTATATTTCTTTTGTTAGTTTTGTCATTTTTTGCAGTTTGCAAAAACAGCATTTCTGAAAATTTACTATGTGGATAAAAGTTTATGGACACCTGAGCATAAGAAGCATGTAATTTTTGAACATCCCGTTCCACATTAACCCTAATTTCCTGTTATAATAAGCTCCTCTCTTCTGGGAAGATGCTCCACTAGATTTTTGTGGAGATTTGTGTTCATCAGCTATCAGTGGTGTAAGTGAGATGAGGAGGCCTGTTGTGCAGTCAGCGTTTACATTTATCCCAAAGGTGTTTAATAGGGTTGGAACTCCTTAGCAGGAGATCTTGGACTCATCAAATGTAACAAACATATCTCTTTTAGCTGGCATGGTGCACAGGGGTATTGTCATGCTGGAAGAGGTTTGGGTCTTGTAGTTAAAGTGAAGGTCATCCAAAGACATCCTTTACAATAGTGTGTCTTCGACGTTGTGGTAACCGTTTGGGGAAGAACCACATATGACTTGAAAAGAAAGGTGTCCCAATACTTTTGTCCATATAGTGTATAATTAAAAAATAAAGATCTGGAAGCATTACGCCAGCTCAGGATGTGGTGACAGCACGTCGTAAGCGGTTATATAAAACGCAGAAAAAAACATTTACATACAGTAAAATACAGTCTAAAAATACAATCTCAAAAACTGTCTCACAACAAATCCAGAAAAGAATACAAAATAAATTAATTAACTCATTTGGGAGCCTTAAAAAGCAGATATGATTTGAACATTGATACTGTACATACTTGAATCTCCAGAGAAATTCAAATGAATGTTTCTAATAATAGAAAAGTTGAAGATGATGTTAAGTAAACCACAGTAGTGAAAGATGAAGCTTCTAGGCACTTTTCTGCACTAATGGATCAGTTAGAGGAAAAAACTAAACCATTAAACCAGATCAAACCAAATCTATAAAAGCCAGATATCTATCTATTCAGAGCGAGAAATGCACAAAACAATCGACACTTTATCAACAAAAGTATTGGGACACCTGGCATTTCTAGCCATATGTGGTTCCTCACCAAACTGTTACCACAAAGCTGAAGGCACACAATTAAATATGATGTCTTTGGATGTGTGAAATTTTTCCTTCGCTTGAACTAGGAGTCCCAAACCTGTTCCAGCATGACAATGCTCCTGTGCACAAAGCCAGCTCCATGAAGATACAATTCAGTTTCATTTGTAGATCGTTTTTAACAACGGACATGTTTCAAAGCAGCTTTACGGAGATAAAGAGCTTCTAAAGTAGTACAAAATATTGTACAAGTTTAGTGCAGAAAATTTTGTTGATTACAAGTGGAGGTTTGTCCCTAATATGTGAGCCGGTGGTGACTGTGGCATGGAAATCGTCCTGAGATGATATGAGGAAGAAATCCTGAGAGGAACCAGACTCAAAATGGAGCATATCCCCATCTAGGTGGCACCGAATGTCCATTTAGTAGAAGATATGCTTTCATTGTGTTGAAGTGGAACATCTCCTGCTATAGAGCTCTGACCTCAACCCTAATAAACATGATTTATGTGAACACTGACTGCACCCCAGGCTTCCTCACCTCAACTACATCAGTACCTGACTTTACTAACACCCTTATAGCTGAAGGAATCTCCACAAGCACACTCCAAAATCTAGTAGAACATCTTCCCAAAAGTGTGGATCTTATTATAATAGCAAGTGGGGACTAAATGTGGAATAAGACTTTATTGAGACAGATTTTCTGCTAAAAGACTGAACACCTGTAGCTTCATGGAGACTTGTATAAAGAGTTGTGAGCTTGTAATTACCCAGTAGGAAAACCAGGTTGTACAAAACGATCATGAGAAAAATTACAATAGCATAAATCCAGAATAAATCCAGAAACCCAAGTGCCACAGTGAAAATAAAGAGACTGAGGTGAATGTAGCTCAACAATAAAATGACTAATCTCGACTTTTTCTGAAGAAGATTCAGAGAACCGAAACAGAAATATGAAGTTCTCTCTCTACTGATACACCGTGTACACACGCATAACATCATGAACGAGCTGCAAATAAAATCTCATTACGCCTTTCTACAATCTGTACCTACTCAAATTACACTGGGAGTAACAGCGTATCAAATTTTCCACTTCTCCTCCAGCTTTCTTTCACTTCCTGTGACCTCGCAGTGGTTCTACTTTTCTAAATCTCTTTACCTGGTGCAAAGTGTAGCTCGTTGATGGAGCTGCTCGGGCCACAGAGGAAACTCATAACACACCATTTATGTAAGAAATGTGAGGAGGAAGGATTTCAAATGGTTTGAACAACTCAGAAACATTTTTATGTGATTATAAAGAGAAAAAAAATGAATTATCATATTATTACTTTCAACATCAAAGATTGCTGAATCTCAAGGCCGAAAGCTACAGCGTGCAGGTTTATTCAGAATATTTCACTCTGGATTCTGATTACAGATTAAAGATTAGATTCTGTCCTAGAATTAATTCCTCTCAGAGAAAAGTCTAATCACTAATTTGTTGCAATGTACTGAAGGAAACACCGCTTGACTTCTGCGCATTGAGACTGGGTTTTAACTCGATCGTTAGATCGTTACCTCGGGTTAGTCCTGATCCTGGACTCGACTCCAGCCCTAGTGATTCAATACAGGATAGTAAGATCTGCCACTGTATTACTGCATCATGATGTGATGCACTTGGATACCGTGATTGCTCTTAAAGCATATCTAATATCATTACAGTTCACAAATCTCATTTCCTTTGACTGATTATTGTCGTGTATCAGTGGTTTAGACGTCTAATTCTAGTTTTAATGGGTAAACACGGCAGAATGAGGTGCAGCTGCTGCTCGTTTGTCTCCGTACTCTCCTGCGTTTTTGCTGTTATACTACAGAACACACACACACACACATACACACACACACGCAAAACACAAGCCCTGCCAGAACCCTAATGTTTTTATTACACAATTTATCTCTCGCATTACGGGCTGATATATGTGTGTGTGTGTGTGTGTGTGTGTGTGTGTGTGTGTGTGTGTGTGTGTGTGTGTGTGTGTGTGTGTGTGTGTGTGTGTGTAACAGAGAGAGAAAAAAATCAAGATGGTGTCTACAGAAACAGGTTAAACCCAAGAATATATAATACAGTATTCACGGGGCCTGAACTAATCCTGTGATTAATCTGAGTTACTGCTTTTACACATTTAATGACAGGACGTATATAACAGAATTAGATGAAGAACTACAGTAAATACGGTCTAACTCTAAGATATGAACTACAGATTTGAGGTATCTGTGGTAATATCGCTTCATTCCAGTGACGGTTTCGTTCACCAATTTTTTTCCCATTCAGATTGATTTCCTAATTTGTAAAGAATTCACGGTTCAGTATGTACTTCGGTTTTTTAGTCAATGTCGGTAGAATTATGGGGAAGAAATGCAAAACGTAAAAATTGCTTGTCCTTTTTCTTTATTACTGTCGTTTGTGAACTGTTTACATTTTTAAATCAGTTTTAAATGAAAAGCCTGCTTGTTTTAAATAGAATCTTTTTTTAATAAAATAGAATGAATCAAATTACAGCAATACACTTCTTTATTAAATTGATCAAATAAAATTAAATAAATAAAAAAATTTTATTGATTAGTTTACATTTGTTAGACCCCATTTGAGTAATACTCAAATAAAAAAATTAAAAAATACTCTACTTAACTGTTCTACTTATTTCAGCAAACACACGGGATAGTTATTTATTCATTCACTCGATTTATTTATTCATAAATATTGAGTAAATAAATTCCTTCCTTCCATTTTTTATTCATTAACTTCATCAATATGCAGAACAGTCAGGATTTTCTCCTATTGTGAGGAATTCTTGAAGCTGTACATAAAAAGCAAAAGAATCCATATCGTGGGACTGTCGTAAAAACGTTGGCGATGACAGGAAGTCATCGATGTCACCCATGCATAAAACAAAATCTGAGTTACTGTACAAATTGTGTTTCGGGTACAGATCGAGTTGCCACAGTGACACTTTGTTTAAGGTGTAAAGTGGAAACCAAACAAAAAACGGATTGCATTCAGTAAAAGAGAGGATGCCATTCACTTCAAAGATTTGTTACAATAAATTATTTGTTCACTAATGAAACACCACAAGTCAGTGAGGAACTGAAAAATATCAGATCTCTATACGCTTTAGAATTGGATCAGCTGTCATTCAAATAGAATTATTTCATTTTAATTCATTTTAATTTGTAGAACACTTTTAACAATGGTAAAACTGTCCCAAAGCAGCTTTACAGAGATAAAGCAATTATAAAATATGAATTTATATATTAGTACCTACAGGTTTGTCCTAGTGGTGACAGTGGCAAGTAAAATCTAGAGGTCAAAAATCCATACAGATAGTTTTTCCGGCTTCCAGTCCGCTGTCATTTCAAGAGTGTCCTCTAGAGGCAAATCACTGATGCTACGTGCTGTTTGCTTTTACCAACAATCCAACCCAGCTATCGGTATCACTCTGTGCATCCACCATCCTTAAACAAGGCTCTTAACCCTCCGTGCTGCAGGGGTGCTGTATCATGACTGACCCTGCACTCTGAGCCCAGCTTCCTTACGTCACTGAAACATGTGAAGAACAGTGAATTTCCATGTGGGGTCAATAAAGTATTACAAAATAATAATAATAATATATTTATATATATATATATATAAGGAAGCTGACAGAAGTGCTAGTGTGACATCTCTAATCCCAGCAGATGGCATTTCTAATAGTCATGTGATCTGAGCTTCTGGAACATAATCTCATTAAATATACATAATAATGACCTTTAATACATGGCACATTATTTCAGCAGTTGGAGGAATTAGAGAATGTTAGATGGTTTTTCTATAGATTTGAATGCCTCATTATTATGAAATCTAACATCAAACACGCGTTTATAAAACTAAAGAACCCAATTATTTGTATTTCCACTCATGCAGGATAATGAGGCTTCCAAGTCCACAATTTCTCAAACTCCACATTTCCTCTCTCTTAACAATAAAATGGAATTATAAAGTGAAGTTTTACCTTCGCACTGTTCAGTTCAAAGTGTTTTCTTTAGTTCACTTAAAAACCAAACAGCACATCCTGCTCCAGTATCGTTCACATCCCAAAGGCTGCATCATTCTGTATAAAGCTCCAAACCACACATGATCCTGAGACTGAACTCAGGGATACTAATTACATTTCCACACTGATCCAGAATAAATAAACATTTGGATCCTACAAGACCTTCTGTTCACACACTCTGTTTTATGATTTGTGTTTTTTCCAGCGACAGAAGAACCCAGAGGCATGAGGAGCACCAAAAACCTATCCAAAGCATCACAAAAACACATCACGTCGCATCACATCCTGACACACAGCAGAGGCTCAGTAAGGGCAGTAGTGGATAAGATGTTTGGCTTCTAATGGTTTTGAAGGTTGTGAACATACATTTCAGCACCATTCGAGCATTGAGCATCAACACCAGCGATATGAAACACCCAAAGCCGTCTGTCTCAGTAACTGGAAGTCACAGAGTGCTGAAAAACATTTTTAAGGAAAAGAAGAAGGAAAGACAAAATTAAAGCACTTCCAAAAAGCAAATAACTACTGGTGGTTTTCTCCTGCTCTCCTCCACAGTAGGGGAAAGGGGAAATCATCAGGAAACCTTTGTATACGCTATATAAACTAAAGTATTAGTGCACCTGAATTTTCCAGCCATAAGTGTTTTTTCTCCAAACTTGTGGTTTTTACCACAAAGTTGGAAGGACACAGTTGTTTAGGATGTCTTTGGATGCAGAAGCATGAAATGTCCCCTTCACTTGAACTGAGAGATTCATGTGCACAAAGACAGCACTATGAAGATATGCTTTACATGGATTGGAGTGAAAGATCTGCTGCTTAAGAGCTCTGACCCTGTTAAAAACCTTCGGGATGAATGTGAACACTGACTGCACCCCAGGTCTCCTTACCTCACCTACATCAGTACCTGACTTTACTAACATCACCTTGTGACTAAATGGATCTCCACAAACATTCTTCCACTCTAATAGAACATCTTTCCAGAAGAGTGAAGGTTATCATAACAACAAATGGGGACTAAATGTGGAACAGGAAGTTCAAAAAGAGTACATACCAATCTTATGCTCAGGTTTTCACAAACTTTTATCTACAACATGGTACAGGCTTTAAAAGAGGTAGACTGAAAAAGAGATACTCCATGTTGGAGCATGAGCAACCAGGAAAGAAAGAGTGTCAATACTCAAATAAAAAAAATGGACATTTCTATGTTTGACACCGCTTTCTGGCCCATTAATTACTCAGTGATCACACACCTCTATCTTTATCAATCGTTTTCTGACATCTGGGATCATAATGGATATAAAACTAGAATGAACATAGTGTACATCTGTACTTTAATGAAGGATTTCCATTTTTTGGAGATTTGGACTTTAAATTTACTACATTTCAAAGTAATAAGAAATATCACATTTTCTCTCAACTACATCTAGCAAAATCAGTCGTTCCTTTTTATTTATAAATGAATAAAAACTTCAAACACGCAACGAGTCACCAATCAGGGTCGAGCGCACGCTCTATTTTAAACTCGTTCTGATTGGCGCTTGGTGTATCTACTGATCACCAACATGCAGTTTAGCATCAGTTCAACATCAAGCAGAACATTTAGAGAGGAATAAATGATGAAAGAAACTTCAGACTCGAACTCACCACAAGTTGCTGAAAAAAAGGTTTTGTGATGATGATTGTAATAGAAATCAATCAGTGTTTGAGTCATTAATATCATTCTATTAATAGATCAGTGTGCTGAGAGTCACATTCGAGTCTTTTCACATAAACTGAGGGGATTTAGCAAAGAGTCATGTGACTAAAATGATAATAGGAACATAAGTTATAATAAATCATAGTACTTTATATACTTAATTACATTTGAAGGCAAAAACATTTTTACTTTTACTCAAGTGAAAGTTTAAAGGGAGCAATTTTACTGAGTGTAGCTCTACTTTTACTCAATATGGTTTCTGTACTTTGTTCATCACTGGTTCTCAGAGGGGTATGTGATGAGTATTAATCCTTAGGTCAGTGTGTGATGAGTAATAATCTTCAAACAAGTATTTTATGTGTATTAATTCTTACTTGAATATGCAATTGAAATAAAGTTTCACAGCACTGCAGTTACAAAGAAAAGTGTAGCGTGGTGGGTTTTTACTTGTGAGTGTAAAGAGATTAAAGTATGCTAGAAGCCTTGCAGTGTGTGTTTGTGTGGGTGTTGTGTTTTCTTATGTTTTTTGGCACTGACAGAGGCCGAATAACTTTTGGCAGATCGAAGCCGCTAGAGCTTAACAGGATTTGTGTAAATGTCAAAACGAATCAAACTGGCCATTCTTTGTTCATCTCATTCTCTGCTAAGCCAATCAGTATCACCACTCTACTTTTGTTTTAGAGCGACGAAAGGAAATAATTTTACACACAGCATGTTCACTAATAATGAAAAAAAAAACATCGGGATGTGATTAAAAAAAATGTAAATAAAATGAAGTGCTTGCTTGTTGTGCAGAAGCTTTTAACTATAAAAATGAAGCAACAACTCAAGCAAAAAAAGTATGCAGGAAGTATTAAAGAGTCTAAAGGTATATTAATTACCAATTCAATTACCTATGGATTATATAAAAATAATAATAACACATTTTATTCATAGGCACCTTAAATGACACTCAAGGACACCTTACATATAATCAAAAAACAAAGCAATTAACGAAAGTTTAAAATAATGTAACATCTACAAACAGAAAGATGTACAATTACGTCAATAATATGGCTGCCTGAAATTATGTCTTTTCAAACGAGATTTTAAAATAGAGACAGAGTTTCTGTTGCAAATATCAAGAGGAAGTAAATTTCACATGCAGGAGGCAACGTAGCTAAAAGCTCGAGAACCCATATTTGCAAAATGCATTTGTGCAGCTGTTGAGCAACAGGAGATATGTGGCCATTGTAGGAGGTCTAGTCTGTTTTCATGCAGCTGAGTTCTGCACCAACTGTAACTTGTGTAGGAGTTGGGAAAAACCAAAAAAAAGAGTATTGCAATAGTGAGGTGTGAGGTGGCAAGAGCATGAACGATAACTGCAGTGCTCCTCATTGAGTGGGCCAGGTGGAGGCGATTTATATTACGGATTTGATAGTAAGCTGTCCAGGTGATCTTTTTAATATGTGCTTCAAAAGGGTATTGTCAAGGATAACACCTAAGCTTTTAACCTGTGTCAAAGAAGCAATTATGGAACCGTCAATACACAAATTACTGATATCTAAAAAAAATTTGCCCACGAGGAGTATTTCAGTTTTAATACTGTTAAGTTTAAGAAACTTATTTGAGAACCAAGCTTTAACTTCAGACCAACAGTTAGAAAAAAAAGATGGAGGAAGGTCAGAAGTAGGTTTAGAGGACAGATAGAGCTTGTTGTTGTCAGCATAACAATGGATTTGGATACCATGTTTCCAAAAGATACAGACAAGTGGCAATAAATAAATGATGAATAGTAAGGGGCCCAGAACTGAACCCTGTGGGACACCTGCAGTGATGCTTATAGGTTTAGATTTGAAATTACCCAACAGAACAAATTAAGTGCGACCAGAAAGATAAGATGTAAACCAAGCCAAGGAAGCATCTCCAAATCCAATGGACTGCAATCTATCTAATAAAATATCATGGGAGATAGTGTCAAACGCTGAGATAAAGTCGAGAATTAAAGTAGACAAAAGTCCTGAGTCAGCCGCTACCAGAAGACCATTAGACGTTTTGACATGGGCAGTCTCAGTACTATTCCTGACAAGATCCTGACAACTATGGTGAAAGCGGAAGCTTGACTGGAATCGTTCATATAAGTTATTTACCGATAGGTGATTTTGCACCTGGGTCGAAACTACCTTTTCTAGAATTTAGGATAAAAATGGCAGATTGGAAATTGGACAAAAATTATCAAGGTTATTTGGATCAGCACCTGGTTTCTTGAGTATAGGAGTTATAGATGCTTTGTTAAAGAAGTTGGGAACAATGCCAAAGGTTAGAGAAGAATGGCTGATCTCAGTAATAAAAAGCAAAAGAAGTGATAGACTTTGACTAATTATGTTGGAAGGGGGTCTAACTGACAGGTAGTTAATATAGATTTCCAAATGACTGAAGCAATCTCATCTCATCTCATTTGATAATAGCTGCAACAGCCACCAGTAGCTGCAGGAGCGGCAAGTAGTCGCAACAGCCGCCAGAAGTCGCCAGTAACCGCAGCAGCCACCAGTAGCCTCCAGTAGTTGCAGCAGCCACCAGTAGCCTCCAGTAGTTGCAGCAGCCACCAGTGGATGCAAGTAGCCACTAATAGGTGCTTGAATAGGTGCTTTCACAGAAGGTGCTTGACATGCTTAAAAAAAGACTTCCAGGACACATTCCAGAAGAAAGGCAAGGGGACTATTTTGAAGGTAACAGTGTGTAAATGTAGATCAATAAAGTACTTTTTTTGTATACAGAGCCAGTCTCGAAACTTTTTGATACCACTCTCATACTGTATAACACAACCCAGAAAAAAATCGGTATGGACTTGCGCGGTTAGCTCTAGCAGTCAAGTGTTGGTGCCGATTAATTTGCAAAACAGATAGATCGACCTCTAATAAAATAGTGAGCACGATCACCACATCTACATCTACCAGTTCAATGCCCCAAATCTTCACACAACTTTGAAAAGAAAGACTCCAAAACAGTTTTCTGGTGCTGCTTTATCAATGCAGGGAATGTACACTGGGTTAATGTGTTTTTTAAAGTCCTTTTACTTTTTATTTCATACATTATCTCAGGCGCATTCCACATAACCAAGGTTACATTCCACTTTTTCAGAACCGGTTTCTTTACAAAGGTGTAATCTTTGAAAAAATAAAATGGCTGTAAATTGCATTCCTGTCACCCTGCTGGCATTGCATCTAGGTGGTGAAAGACCAGAAGGCTCTATTATTACAATTTTAGATTTAACCTGAATGGCTTGTGTGGGTGTCACTGTCACCAAGCACTTATTTGCAGACCAGCCTCATGCATGGCTCCAAAAATCCAGGCAGGAAACCTTTTGTACATTCTGTTTAATTGCTTTGCTAATGTATGTAATGTATACTGTATACTAAAATTTGGATAAGCCCTTGTGCCATGGCAAAATCTTAATCCATAAAATATTACATTCTTCAGCATATAAATGGAAAACGAATACTGCTACTGACTGGTATGTTTCTGCTATGTGCTACATTTATCCTAGCAGGTGACCAACCATGAGAAAGCAAACAATAAACTAAGCCCAACTGAGCCAGAATGTTAAATCTGCATCTATTCTATCGCTCCATTCTCCTGAAAGGAAAAAGAACAAGTCCGAAAAAAATGGTTTCATCTGACAAGCATACAGCTGAACACAATTCAGCCTGGCTCTCCTGTTCAACAGTCTCATGCTGAATTTCATTGTTGCCTATACAAATTTAAATCTATCTCAAGGCAATTTTCCAAAAAGTATTACGTATCTATTTCTTTGAGGGAATGATGAAATTACACAAAGAATCATACTTTTTATATGGAGACTGTAACTTGCAGAAGGTAACAAGCAAGGAGGGGTCGACTCAACCGTTCTGTAAAAATGCTTCATCATTAAGTTTGCCAGTAGAGACACAGTAAAAACGATTATACTCCTATTCATTACCGTGCAACCCTTCAGGTTTGAACTTGCAGACCATTTTTCTCTCATGACTCCTATTCTGTTTTATTTAGATTCATGAGACAAGCCCTGTCCACTACATTAACTTTGCTTTAGAGATAGCCATTAGTGAGATGTCATCAACGCAAACCAATTTGCCATAGCAAACTAGCTGCGCTGTGCGATAGCCAATAAAAAAAGCAAATGAGTCATTTCACACCCTATTAGCCATAATGGCCACATCTCATTGTGACGGTCTTCTCACCGAGGTCAGAAATGCACCGAAAAGATCCTCCCACCTTGCGACCAAAGTAATCCCCCCTGAGACAGTTAGCATGTTACTTTAACCTTGAGTTAAGTTGCTCGCAATAGAAGTTAGGATGCTACGAAATCTTCAGTTCACAAGTTCTAAAGTTAAATAAAGTTGACATTTTGGTGGAAAATACCAGGGGAGGAGCTAAGATATGTCTTTTGCAGTAAGCATGCTGTCAGACCTTTAATAAACCAGATGTAGCGAACAATTTGAAGTGTTTGACTGTCACTCTGGTGCTGAATGAAATGTCACAGGTTGCGAATATTATATATATATATATACACACTGAATATATATTACACCTCAGACCGAGCATCAGCTTCCTGTTCATATGACTTGACATTTCCAGTTTTTATAAATGTGATACATGCACCTCTGGGAGATGTGTTTCTCTTTGAGAGCAGCGCTTTAATCAATTTTCACACCTGGTTCAGATACATGCAGATACATTTATGATTATCTGAATATGTTCAGATGGGTCAGATTCATCTTTTTACTTTTTTAACAGCTTTTTAGCTTTTAAATCAAATTAAATCCCAGACTATCATACTTCCTATCCTGCACTAGCACCTTTTAAGCAAATGTAGTTTAAACCAATTTAAGAGAAAAAGCTTATTTTGTAAAGAATTCAATTGAAATGTTCAGTTTTTTGAGTGCTTACCTACAGTGGATAACTACTAATCACTCTGTGTCATTAATAATCTTTTATAAGCATGATAACAATACAGACATTGATTTAAACAGTCTCCATCAAAGGTATTGGAACAGAGAGACCAGTTCTTCTAAATTTGCTATACATCGAAGGCAATGGGTTTCAAGATGAAACGGTCAAAAGAATACAAGACAATAGAGCTGAAACTCAGCTTTAATCTCCAAACATTTAAATCTAGACGCATTAAACAACTTAATGCATGGCACCTCATTCTTCAAACTCAAACATTTTTCAAGTGATCAAAAATATTGGAACACAGGACATGAAATATGATGTCTTTACAGGATTCAGAAAAACTAGAGTGTTACATCTAGATTAGACTACTGTAACGCTTTACTGTCTGGGTGTGAGAGTAAGTGCATAAATAAGCTTCAGTTGGTCCAGAATGCAGCAGCAAGAGTCCTCACTAGATCTAGGAAATATGACCACATCACCCCTGTTTTAATCATCTACACTGCTCCCAATTACATCTCGCACTGATTATAAAATACTACTACTGACGTATAAAGCACTTAAAGGTCTCACACAGCAGTATCTGAGTGAACTTCTGTACCAATATGATCCTCCACGCCTACTTAGATCAAAAGGTGCAGGCTATTTGTTGGTACCTTAAATAATGCAGACTACAGCAGGGGGCAGATCTTTCTCTTATAAAGACCACACTCAGGGAACAGCCCTCCAATCAGTGTTCGGGACTCAGACACAGTCTCAGTGTTCAAGTCGAGGCTGGAAACATATTTATTTAGTTAGGCTTTTTGTCAGTTTGTTTTTCTGAGGTAAAGGCGCAAATCTTTGTATGCTGTCGTCCCCTCACTCTCACACGTTTACTCAGGTTTGTTGACGATGGTGTGTTGAGTCGTCTCTTATCACAGAGATCCCTCATGTCTGTGTTACCTTCTGGTTCTCCCTTTTAGTTCTGCTGCCATAGCGATGCAATGTCCTTAACTTCTATACAACAATAAGGATACTTAATAATTCATATCTTTCCCTCCCTGTTACTCCTTGTCTCTCTATCCCTCTCTCTCTTTATCTCTCTCTCTCTTTCTCTCTCTCGGTCAAGTTAAACATGCTCCTGAGGTACCAGTGACCAGTGTTCCTGCCCCTCTCCTCGGATCTTCCCACTTCGTCCAGGCCTGACTCTGGATGGTGTTCTCTTCGATTGGAAGTCACTCTGTGCAGCTGGGGATGTTTCAGATCTATGGCCTGGGGATCCATGTGTTTACAGAGTAAGAACAGGAACTCTGAGGATTTGGACTGTAGTTAATGTCAACAGACTGCTCCACTGATTCAGAACTACAGTTTGTATCTGATCACCATCACTACACACCTCAACATGGCTTAGCTGTAATAACTGGACATTCGGTGCCACCAAGATGAGGATGAGTTCCCTTTTGAGGTTTTCTTCATTATGCCATCTCAGGATGTTTTTCCTCGCCACAGGGACAAACTTATAAGAACAATGTTATTCATTCTTTATCACTGCATTATCTGTGTTAAGGTGCTTTGAGTCTGCAGTGGTCAGTATCTATCAAAAGTGGTCCAAGGAAGGAACAGTGGTGAACCGGCGACAGGGTCGTAGGCAGCAGAGACTCATTGATGCACGTGGGGGGGGGGGGCGAAGGCTGGACCGTGTGGTCTGATCCAACAGAAGAGCTCCTGTAGCTCAAACTGCTGAAGACGTCCATGCTGCTAATGCTAACGACTGTTTTGGCAGCAAAAGGGGGACCAACAAAACATTAGGCAGGTGGTCATAATGTTATGCCTGATTGGTATGTTATAAAATAGTGTTGTATAGTACAGTATATTTTAGAATAGTGTATTGTGTAGTACAGTCTTGTATAGCGAACCTTTTTGTCCTCTGAGTGTGTTGAGTCACTCAATTTAATTTATTTGTATGCAAATGCTGAGAGAAAATATGGCTCTGTGTAACACTCCACACACTCTCCTCACTGTGGGGTCATAAACCTTTAGCTTAGAGGCACATCTAAGTAAATTATTTTCACTCCACCTCCTGCTGTTCCATCTGAGAGAAGGTCCTGAAGATTTTACTCAATAACAGTCCCTTATTCATAAACAGCACATTTCCATAATGTCACTGCACGATCTCTCTCTTTCTCTCTCTCCCTCTCTCTGTCTCTCACATCATCATTTTCTACAACATCAAAATTCAGAGCACACAGGTCAGGCTACGAAACACAATTACACTCGGTGCTATTAGTAAGTGATGGAGGTTTATGATAGCACAGATTTAATGAACATTACTGAGGAAAAATTTCTAGGGTGAGGATCTGTCTCTCATTCTCTCTCTCTCTCTCTTTCTTTCTATCTTTCTTTCTCTCACACCACTAATTATTATTATGTAGAGGTTTTAGGTTCAGAGGTAAGAAAGCGTTCAGGATGCCTTGCCCTTTTCTAAAGTCTTATAATCATCTGAATTTCCATCAGACAGCTGGTAGTGGCTGTAATGATTATTAATCCTTCACTACACACTAACTTTCTTAGATGTTCGCTGGGAGTGACGAGGATGGACAGGATTAGAAAAGAGTTTATTACAGGGACAGTGCATGTAGGACGTTTTGGAGACAAGGTGAGGGAGGTGATATTGAGATGGTTTGGACATGTGCAAAGGAGGGACATGGGGTACATCAGTAGGAGAATGCTGAGGATGGAGGCACCAGGAAGGAGGAAAAGAGGAAGACCAAGGAGGAGGTTTATGGATGTGGTGAAGGAAGACATGCAGGTAGTTGGTTTGAAAGAGGCAAATATAGAGAACAGGGGGGTATTGAGATGGATGATCCACTGTGGTGACCCCCTAATGGACAAAGCTGAAAGAAGAAGAAGAAGAAGGTACACTAACTTTCATGCTTTTGCTTTTCTCACAGAAACTGTATCTCCAGCAGAAGCAGTTTAAACTCCAGTTATAAAGTTGAACTTGTTAGTAGAAAACATTATAAATCAGTAAAGACTGGGGCTCCACACTAGCAGACGTCATGTTGCTCATTTCGCTTAGCTGTTGTGTTAGAATGAGAAATAGTTGTAAACACTATTTCAGCAAAAAATAAATAATAACACTAATAAAATAATAAAATGTTTGCAATAACTTTTATACTAGCAAGGCTAAGCCACTAACTTTGTGCACACTACACACTTCACTACTTGCTTCCACATGTTATAATTCTACAAAGTGGTTTCATAAGCATTTGACACTAGTTTTGTAACATGCCAGCAGATGGCAGCACAAGGCTGCACACACAGTCAAGGGGAGCACCAACTTTCATAAGTGAGTGTGCCAAAAGACAAGTCCAAAAGATGAGTTTCTCAACAACATGATCTTACTTCCGCACCCACCCTACTCACCAGTTCCGGCTCCTACAGACTTCGAAGATGAAGATCAGCTCACGACACAATTGCGGAGATCCAGCGCAAATCGCAGAAGGTGCTTGACACGCTTCAAAAAGAAGACTATCAGGATACATTCCAGAAGTGTTAGGAACGCTGGGAGCGCTGTATCGCAGTTGAAGGGGAGGCTATTCTATTCTATAGTACAACTGGACATAAATTGCACTAGGAACAAAAAAATAATCAATCCTAGAATACGACTTATGAGGAGGGGAGTAAAATGTAAATTCTGTTTGCAGTGGGTAAAAAGTACACCAGACATCAGTGTAGCCCAATTTTTTACACAAAGTTTTAGATTGCTTAAAGGGAGGGCAATTCTTAGAAGGGAGTCAATCCAATAAAGGATTTAACAAACAATTAAAATCCCCCCTATAATCACCGTGCCGGACGCAATGTCCAACAGATCTGAAATAGCCTTAGTGAGAAGCTCAGGAGAAAAGCCTTTTGGGGAATACACATTCAAAAGGGTTATCTCCTCTCCATTCAATAACCCCCTAACAACAACAAAACAGCCTCCCTTATCCTTAACACTATTCAAAATCTTAAAATGTACATTTCTATTCACTAGGATAGCGACCCCCCTACTGCTAGTTGTAAAGGAGGAGAAATAAATTTGACCGATCCGCTTATGTTTAAGATTAGAGCGCTCTCTGTCATTCAAATGGGTCTCCTGCAACAGGGCCAAATCAACCTGCTCTTTACTTAACCAATCGAAGGATTTTAAGTTTACCATGCAAACAGCTTACATTCCATGTTGAAACTCTTAAATTGCTATTAACCATCTATACACTGTACATTCTGATGCAATGAGGGCACAAAGAAGCGACTGAAGATAAACTGAAGCCTTCCATCTTTACAATCCTCTGCACTGAGATTTCACATACAGTAAAGAAGCACAAATATACAACAATTAAATAACACACGCATTTCTGGGCAGTGGAACATACACTGGAATTTAGAAACCAAATGTAACATCATCATAAGATAATAACAACAACCATAACAAAACAACAAAAACAGACTTATAAAAAATGAGGAAAAAAAGAGAAAAAGAAGGTAAAGAAGAAGAAGAAAAGGGAGCATATTCCCTTCTCATAAAGAGAACACAAGTCCCAAAGAAGCATCCTTTCCGTTCAGAAAATCCCGAACAGAACACTTTCAAACACAACTCACTCAAGTTTCCAACATCGTCCGCACTGATCAGTCACAACTATAAGTAATAAGTCAAGAACGCAAATTAGAGTGAACAGTACGAGTTTCCTATTCAGCGCTAATCCAGGCAGGTAGTTTGAACAACACCGCCACCGTCAAAGTTGTACATGCTGCTCTTTCTGAGTAATAAACTCTAAGACCGCTGCAGGTGTCCACAGAGCCTTGGTGGTGTTCCCAATGGTTACTCGCAGCTTAGCTGGGTAGAACATTGCATAACAAGCTCCAATCTCCTGCAAGCGCTGTTTAGCTGAATCAAATTCCCTGCGCTTACGGAGCCCAGCGGCGGAGAAATCTCCAGAAAGACACCTTATTGTTCTCAAACCGCAGATTTCCATCCATTAACAACTTTCTACTTGCATCGAGAATCCTCTGTTTGTCTCCAAAGTTATGCATGCACACCACCAACGGTCTGGGTCTCTCCTTGATACCTGGAAGCTAAAGTGCGCCGGTGAGCCCTTTCAATCTTAATGTAGCCACCTTTAGTCTGCAAATAAGGAAACTCCGGGATCCAATTTTGGAGAAATGACACCGTGTTAGAACCTTCTGCCCCCTCCGGTAAGCCGAGAATGCAAATCTGTTTGCACGATTCTCATCTACGTGATCAGTGAGTAATGCAGCTCGACTTTCAAGGGCCAGAACTCTCTGCTAACTCCTCCGCCAAGGCGATCCTTCGTTCGGCCTCCTCCAGGCGAGTCTTGCAGTTCTGCAATTGCTGAGAATGAATACTACAATCTCTACTAGACGGTCGAGTTTGGCGTTTAGCCAAACAGCCATGGTGACTGTGGCAAGTCAATTTCAAAATCGCTTTACAAAGATTTTTAAAGTGGTATAAGTAGAAGTTGTTTCTTATAATTGTAACTTTGTCCATTATGAGCAAACCAATAGTGCCTGAGGTAAGAAAAAACTCTCTGAGCCTTTATGAGGAAGGAACCTTGAGAGGAACCAGACTCAAAAGAGAACCTCATCCTCATCTGATTGACACTAAATGTCCATTCAATGAACTATGAAGAACTGATGGTGCATTCGGATTCTATGCGGTCCAATTTTTCATATTTGAATATGCTGCAGCCTTATGCTAAAAGGTTATTTATCCTTTCTGTTCAGAGTCTTAGAGACCATCAGTGCAGCAGAAAGGGTTTGTAGCCTTCCTTTGATCAGTGCCTTGATTCAATCTTGACTCTGCACTCAGCTTGCTTCCCCTCATGTCCTCTCCAAATCATATCCCAGACATTGGCTGTGCCACAAGTGGACTGCATTCAATGTGTAGAAACATCTCAGAGATGACCCTGAGAAATGACGATGCATCTAAAACTGCGAGAAGAGATTTCAGGGTTTTTTTTCTGTTCATTAGTTTCTCGCCTTGTCATTATGGGATATGGGGAGCAGCCTGATGTGAAACAATTATAAAATCATTGTATCCTTTTTTTATTTCAAATCATGTGAATACTTTCTGAATGCACTGTAAATATCATGCTGCCCTTTTCTTCCTTGATATTGTGCCCCTTAATGTATGCATCCCTAATGATGCTCATAATCTTCACTGAATTCGACCGAGTCTGCAGTGCAATGTTTCCAGAATCAAACCCCAGAAGCAATTACAGGTGGTTCTACTGGTGTTTACGCTCTACTGAGAGCGCTGACAGACCGAGACTCAGGCGCTGGATAGAAAAACATACATTTACGGTAAACTCATTATTCTACCTGGGCACTGATGAGCTCGGTGCTTGCTCTTGCTCTTGCTCTTGCTCGCTCAGGCCTGAAGCGAGAGAAAATAAATGCTCAGCAGTAGCAGACTGAATACACGAGAAGAAAACACACTTTTCATTTTCGGCAAACAAAGCAGTTTCAGATTCGTTTAAAAATCCTTTTCTCTTGCTTTCTCTCTTGTTTTGGTGTCTTCTTATTTGTTCGTTTATATATTTTTAGTCTCTGTGATGGCTTTTTATCATCTCTCTATCTATTGCCGTTCGTAAGTAAGAAATTTAAGGGAAATGGGAGCTCAGTGGTTAAGGCTATGGGTTACTGATTGGACGGTTGGGGGTTCAAGCCCGAGTATCGCCAAGCTGCCACTCCTGGGCCCTTGAGCAAGGCCCTTACCCCTCTGTACTCCAGGGGTGCTTTATTATGGCTTGCACCAGCTAGATAGAATTTCACTGTGCTAATGTACACAAGTGTGACAAGTAAATCCGTATATTTATTAGCTCAGTGGTGAAGATAATGGACTTTTATGTCTGAATCCCAGTACCACTAAGCTCCCTTATCAGCAAGGCTCTTAACCCTCACCTACTCAGTTGTATAAATGAAATAATTGTTCCTCACCCTGGATAATGGCATCTGCTAAATGCTGTAAAATTAATTCTGCGCACCCTCACAATATGGGCATCAACATGAGACTGGAACTGCAAAAACGTTCTCTCGAAGAAGAGATTTTTGCAGTTCCAGTCCCATGTTTTTCCCAAAACTGTTACCACAAACTTGGAGGCATACAATTGTATACGATGTCTATCAATGTTGTAGCATTAAATTTTCCCTTCACTTAAACTTGGAGACCCAAAACTGTTCCAGCATGACAATTCCCCTGTACACAAATCCAGCTCCATGAAGATCTGCTTCACATGGGTTGGGTGTGGAAGATCTACTGCTACACAGCTTTGACCGCACATACCAATCATATGGTCACGTGTCCTCAAACTTGGCCTTTTCTTAATAGAAGTTTTTGGAAAACTTCACAGAAGAGCTCTCCAGTGTCAGAGATCCAGTTTTTAATCTATACATTATTTATGGCGTTTGCCAGACGCCCTTATCCAGAGAGACTTTCAAATGAGCAGGGTTAAGGGCCTTGCTCAAGGGCCCAGCAATGGAAGCTTAATGGAGCTGGGATTTGAACCTATGACCTTCTGGTCAGAAGTCCAACATCTTAACCACTGAGCTACTCCTTTTTAGGGTTACAAGAGAGCAGAAAAATTCAAATAAATTTCCAGAAACTTTCAGTACATTTCCATGAACTTCATCAGGAGAACTTTCTAAATATTCCCTGTTGGAAACCAACCAGGAATTTATGGCAACTATTTATACATTTTCTGAAATATTTTCTGTATATAAACTGTATAAATTAAATAATTATACAATGTAAATATAAAAATGCCATTTTTGATTTTGATTTAATTGCAAGTAGAACAATTTTAGATATTTCTTAATATAAGTTTCACAAATATACTGTTCTGCATTTTCAATCAAATACTGTAAATACAGTCTTGAGAGACTTCTTTCAGGTTTTAAACATAAATGTGTGTAAGATTTATGTAATTTACATGAATACACACCAAGATGGAGATTTTTTGACATTATTTTGTGTGCAGGAGTTAAGAATTTATCTGTTATGTTATGGAGGAGCCAAAACTTCATAAAATCTGTCTGTTTTAACAAGATTTCTTTTTTAACTACATTTAAGTTCCCTGTTATAGTCTAACCTGCAATTTTGTAAATTCACAGATTCTTCTTCTTCTTTCGGCTTCTCCTATTAGGGGTCTTCACAGCGGATCATTCGTCTCCATCCCCCCCTGTCCTCTACATCTGCCTCTTTCAACTCAAACCACCTGCGTGTCTTCCCTCACCACATCCATAAACCTTGTAAATTGTCAGGGATTCCCCTGCCACGCCCCCCTCAGTAGCTGTCAGAGATGCACCCTGCCACGCCCCCCTCAGTAGCTGTCAGAGATGCACCCTGCCATGCCCCCCTCAGTAGCTGTCAGAGATGCACCCTGCCATGCCCCCCTCAGTAGCTGTCAGAGATGCACCCTGCCACGCCCCCCTCAGTAGCTGTCATGGTTCCTCGTTATCCCGTGCCTGCCTGAACGACCGACAGCTGTGGCTCGTTACGGATCAGACTATATAAACTCACGTTCTCGAGTCACAGGTTGTCGGTTCTTGACTCACAGAGTCGTCACAGAGTCGTCACGAGAGCGCCGGGCCGCCACAGAGTCGTCACGAGGGTGCCGCTCAGCCACAGAGTTCCGCTGAGGGTGCCGCTCAGCCACAAAGTTCCGCCGAGGGTGCCGGTCAGCCGCAGAGTTCCGCCGAGGGTGCCGCTCAGCCACAGAGTTCCGCCGAGGGTGCCGCTCAGCCGCAGAGTTCCGCCGAGGGTGCCGCTCAGCCACAGAGTTCCGCTGAGGGTGCCGCTCAGCCACAGAGTTCCCCCGAGGGTGCCGCTCAGCCGCAGAGTTCCGCCGAGATCGTCGTACCGCCGCCTGGCCGCGTAAAGATCGTCGTAAAGCCGCCTGGCCGCGTAGAGATCGTCGTACAGCCGCCTGGCCGTGTAGAGATCGTCGTACAGCCACCTGGCCGCGTAGAGATCGTCGTACAGCCGCCTGGCTGTGTAGAGATCGTCGTACAGCCGCCTGGCCGCGTAGAGATTGTCATACAGCCCCCAGGTCCTCCTCAGGGCGAAGGCTCGCCCCCAGGTCCTCCTCAGGTCGACGGCTCGCCCCCAGGTCCTCCTCAGGTCGACGGCTCGCCTCCAGGTCCTCCTCAGGTCGACGGCTCGCCTCCAGGCTCCACAGAAGGCGACGGCTCGCCCCAAGTCCTCCCCAGGGCGAAGGCTCGCCCCCAAGTCCTCCTCAGGGCGAAGGCTCGCCCCCAGGTCCTCCTCAGGGCGAAGGCTCGCCCCCAGGTCCTCCTCAGGGCGAAGGGTCGCCCCCAGGTCCTCCTCAGGGCGAAGGCTCGCCCCCAGGTCCTCCTCAGGGCGAAGGCTCGCCCCCAGGTCCTCCTCAGGTCGACGGCTCGCCCCCAGGTCCTCCTCAGGGCGAAGGCTCGCCCCCAGGTCCTCCTCAGGGCGAAGGCTCGCCCCCAGGTCCTCCTCAGGTCGACGGCTCGCCCCCAGGTCCTCCTCAGGTCGACGGCTCGCCTCCAGGTCCTCCTCAGGTCGACGGCTCGCCTCCAGGCTCCACAGAAGGCGACGGCTCGCCCCCAAGTCCTCCTCAGGGCGAAGGCTCGCCCCCAAGTCCTCCTCAGGGCGAAGGCTCGCCCCCAGGTCCTCCTCAGGGCGAAGGCTCGCCCCCAGGTCCTCCTCAGGGCGAAGGCTCGCCCCCAGGTCCTCCTCAGGTCGACAGCTCGCCCCCAGGTCCTCCTCAGGTCGACGGCTCGCCTCCAGGTCCTCCTCAGGTCGACGGCTCGCCTCCAGGTCCTCCTCAGGTCGACGGCTCGCCTCCAGGCTCCCCGCATGACGACGTCGGTCCTCCAGGTCCCCCTGACGACGGCAGAGCTCTCCAGAGGCCCTCCGAGGGTGTCGTTCCGGTTCAACGTCCTGCCGAGGGTGCCCCTGTGTTCCTGGTCTCCGCCGTGGATGTCGCTCGGCCTCCGGTCTCCGCTGTGGACGTCGCTCGGCCTCCGGTCTCTGCCGTGGATGTCGCTCGGCCTCCGGCCTTCATTGTGGACAGCGTACGGTTCCGGTTCCACGCCGTGGAGATCGCGCGGCCTCCGGCTTTCGTTGTGGACAGCGTCCGGTTCCACACCGTGGAGATCGCGCCACCGCTGGTCTCCGCCAAGAGCTTGGCTCAGCTTCCGGTTGTTTCGAGGGCCGCTGACCCGTCCCTGATCCCGACCGGGGACGTCGCTTTGCCTTGGGCCCCTTTCGATCTTCCCCTGTTCTGCTGCGATGCTCACGGGGCCTCCTTTGTCCCGGGTCAGTTAGAGAGGCCTTCCTCAGAGTGCCCCGGCCCGCCTGGCATTGGTGGGTTTTGGGGCGTCAGGTGCCGCCCCTGGAGGGGGGGGGTACTGTCAGGGATTCCCCTGCCACGCCCCCCTCAGTAGCTGTCAGAGATGCACCCTGCCACGCCCCCCTCAGTAGCTGTCAGAGATGCACCCTGCCACGCCCCCTCAGTAGCTGTCATGGTTCCTCATTATCCCGTGCCTGCCTGAACGACCAACAGCTGTGGCTCATTACGGATCAGACTATATAAACTCACGTTCTCGAGTCACAGGCTGTCGGTTCTTAAATGTCATGCTGGTGATTCCCCGTGGCTGCTCGACCGCCAGCATTCCCCGCTGGTTCCGTTTCCCAACCCCGTTCCGTGGTGGACTACTCTTGGCCATAGGAGGTTTACTTTCGTTTTGCTTTCCGTTGGACTTTACCTTCCATTGTGGATTACTTGTCTCGAGCGGATATCTTAGTTTGCTTCTCTCCTCGGCATATGTGAGTGTTGTTTGGTTGAACTGTTTTCAATAAACCATGATTGACTTACTTCCGCTTCCGCTTCCGCGTCATGGTCGTCAGCCTGACATAAATTCACAGTTTATTTCTATTATTTCACATTAATTACGATCCCATTAATTCCCAAGTTTCCAGTCTTGGAAATTCCCAGAATTTTGCAACCCTACCCCTTTTTATATCTTCAAGACAGCAGAGTTTTTATGTTTAGTTTTGTAAAGAGACAGTGATGGTGGCTGAATATCAATATAATGAGTATTTGAATAAATCAGTGGTGTAGTTGACCTCTTGCTGACCTCATGACCGTGATCTTATTCATGAGTATGAACTATAATGACAGTAGATAACGAGCGCAGCAGACGGTGTACGCTGTGTGACTGAACCGTGATTACACACATTCAGCTTGTGCTTTTTCACCTAAAATGAAAAAAATTATAAATCAAAGGAATGAAAGAAAATCCAAATCTGTAGTGTTTTTATGATCTTTTTTTTTTATGATGGTCTCCTGCATTGAACACTGGCAAATCCAAATATTCCTGACTCTACAAGCAGACCTCCTGATCCAGATCATTCATATTTCCAGATATCCTGTGTAAGTAAAAGATGAGTGTATGAAGCTTCTCTGTTCTTTTCTGCTTTCCAGGCTGCAGGAAGTCAAGAGAGAGAAAGGTAGAGAGGAGTTGTACATACACCACGGATATGAGCGCTGAACTCTTCAGAAGGTTTGAATAGCAGTGTGTCTGATTTATCAGAATGAGACTTTGTTACAAATCAGTTTAGATTCAGCTGATAACAGACTGAATGAATAGAGCAGGAGAGAGAGGTGGAAAGGAGGATAGAGAAGAGGAGAGACAGGAGGAGAGACAGGAAATGAGTGATGACGAAAGGCAGGTTTTGACGGAGAAGGAGAGAACGGATTGAAGAGAAGTGGAGAAAGAGGAAATGAGAGACGTTGAGAGAGAGGTGAAGAGAGAGAGGGGAGAGAGTAGAAGAGTTTAAGTTTGAGATTGGTGGAGAAAAAAAGCAGAGAGAGGAACAAGAGGTGGAGAAGGAGGAGGAAATGCAGAAGATTTAAAGTGGTGGAGAAGAGGTGGAGAAAAAGGAGGTGCTAGAGGTGGAGAGAGAAAAGGGGAGAGAGATGAAGAAAGATGAAGAGAGTAGATGTTGTTTCAGAGAAAAGAGAGAGAGAGAGAGAGAGAGAGAGAGAGAGAGAGAGAGAGAGAGAGAGAGAGGAAGAGAGATAGGAAGAAAGAGAGAAATACAAAAGGGGAAAGGAGGATAGAGAGAAGGAAAAACAGCAGCAGAGAGAGATGAAATGAACGCTGGAGAGACAGGAGAAGAAAGAGTAGGTGGAAATAGAGAACAGTAGTGAAGAGGAGGAAACAGAGGTAGAGAGAAAGAGAGAGAGAGAGAGAGAGAGAGAGAGAGAGAGAGAGAGAGAGAGAGAGAGAGGAAAGTGAGGCAGAAGAAAAAAAAGACAGAGAAAGAGGGGATAATAGTAACTCTGTGTGTTTAAAGGTTTCCTCTGGGTTCTCAGGTTTCCTCCTGCCTTCCATCAGATGGATCGGCCTTTCTAAACGTTCCTCTAGGTGTGACAGTGTGTGTGTGTGTGTGTGTGTGTGTGTGTGTGTGTGTGTGTGTGTGTGTGTGTGTGTGTGTGCGGCACCTTGTGATGGATTGATTACACACGATGCCGTATCTCCACCTTATAATTCAAATGAGCTTCTCTGCTTCCTAATCGAAGCTGTTTAAAGATCTAGCTAATGAATAAGAGACATTTCAAATGAATAATGAGGTAAACCAAACACACACACACACACACACACACACACACACACACACAAAGATCAATTCTCATCTCCTCACGTTCCAGTGCGAGGAATTGAGTGATACGTGTCGATTACAGTGGACTGGAGGAATAACGGAGGAGATGATCGAGAGCTGGTGCACTTTAGAGTAAACGTTACGTTCCTGTAATTAACACATTCGTATACAGTGCATTTATACAGCAGTCAAATTTATACTAATATATACACTATAGGGGCAAAAGTTTGCGGACCCCAACATCCCATTCCACATTTGGTCCTGTTAAAATAACCTTCATTCTTCTGGGAAAATGTTCCACTAGATCTTGTGGGAATTCAACCTCAAGAACAATAGTAAAGTCAGATGTGAGGAGGCCTAAGGTGCAGTCTAGTGATTGGAAGATCAGATCATTTTAGTGATTTGATTCTTTGAATCTCGATCATCAAATTTTTTATGAATCATTTAGTTCCTTTAATCCTTTAATCACCTTCATAGCGTCTATGGGAGACACGTGATAAAAGGACGAACGACTCGGACCAGAGGACTCATGTTCTATTTCCTGTGGAATGAACTGCATACGTGAGACACGTGATAAAAGGACGAAGGACTCAGACTAGAAGAGACGAGAGGTTTTCTTGCAGAGATTTTCACATGCTAGAAAATAGCTCTTTGGGTCTTTTGACGGATGCAGAACAATAGCAGAAGATCTTCCACACACTTCCAACCCATGAAAAGCAGATCTTCATGGAGCTGGCTTTGTGCACGAGCGCATCGTCATGCTGGAACAGATTTGGGTCCTTAGAAGGGCAAATTTCATGCTAGCGCATCCAAAAGCTGTCCTGTACAATCGTGTGCCTCCAAGTTTGTGGTAACAGTTTGGGGAAGAACCACATATGGCTGGAAAAGTCAGGTGTCCCAATACTTTTGTCTATATAGTGTATGCATTGTGGAGATCGAATCTTTTAGTGTGTAAACTCATGACTGTCCTACTACTTTATCCACACAACGACTTTGGCGTGTCCTTGTGATGATTTATCTCTCATAAAGGCAATTTCTCATTACTAAAAATACAAAAGGTTTTGTTAAGTGAGAATCAGACAAACATTGGTTTCAATTGTCAGATGTTCTTCTTCTTCTGAGGACATTTGTCCTGTAAAACCCCTCTCAATTTCCACGTCTCCGCAACTCATTAATGTCACCAAAGAGGAACAAAAACTCCCGAGGTCTTCTGGTTTCACACACTCTAAAGGTAATCATGATGCAATCCAGCATCACAGACTTGGTCTACTCGCCTGAATGAACATGACTTCTCAACATCATTAGGGTACAAACACTCCTTATTTTACACCACTGAAGCTCCTGGGAGGCTCCGTGTGAAGAGTTGAAGTTATTATGAATGTAGTAAAAATAAGTAAGTCCTGCAAATACAGGTGAAGAAGAGAAAAGGCCTGCGGTGAGAAGTGTTTACAGGAGGCTCAGTGTAAATTTAACAACAGTGACCTCTAGTGGACTGTAAGAGTTACAGCATACAATATACAAACCTGCTGAGACCTGACTGGAAGTATGTGCAGATTAAATAAATCCAGAAATGAAGAAATACTGGCTATTAGAGAGCATTACTGATTTAGGCCACGCCCACTTGAATAATGAATCTGTATAAGTACGGGGAGAATACAGAGCTTTTCATACACTACACACACTACATTCATTTATTCATAGTGAGCTGCCAGTGATGTAATTTAGGACTACAATGCTAAGCTTTTCACACCACAGAATACAGACTGGAGCAGATGTTGGTGCAGTAGACACAGATGGAGATGTTTGGAGCAGAGGACTCAGATGCGGGTGTTTGGAACAGTCAAATCAGATACAGATGTTTGGAGCAGTGGATACAGACACAGACTCAGATACAGATATTTGCAGTAGATGCAGAAGATTTAGATGCAGATGTTTGGAGCAGTGGGTACAGATGCAGATGTTTGGAACAATATATAGCATTCCAGATGTTCAGAACAGTCAGAACAGACACAGATGTTTGGAGCAGTCCATTCAGATGAAGTTGTTTGGAACAGTAGATACAGATGCAGATGTTTGGAGCAGTGGATACAGACACAGACTCAGATACAGATGTTTGGAGCGGTAGATTTAGATGCAGATGTTTGGAGCAGTGGGTACAGATGCAGATGTTTGGAACAATACATAGAGTTGCAGATGTTTAGAACAGTCAGAACAGATACAGATGTTTGGAGCAGTCAATTCAGATGCAGATGTTTGGAACAGCAGATACAGACCCAAATGTTTGGAGCAGTAGATATAGACACAGGTATTTCGAAAAATAAATACAGACGCAGATGTTTGGAAAAGATACTGATGCAGATGTTTGAAACAGCAGATACAGATGCAGATGTTTTGATGGAACCACAGATAGATATGCAGATGTTTGGAACAGCAGATACAGATGTTTTGATGGAACCACAGATAGATATGCAGATGTTTGGAACAGCAGATATAGATGCAGATGTTTTGATGGAACCACAGATAGATATGCAGATGTTTGGAACAGTAAATACAGATGCAGATTTTTTGAAAAGCAGATACTGACACAGATGTTTTAATAAAACCACTGACAGATGTTTGGAACAGTAAATACACACCACATATGTTTTGATGGAACCATAGATACAGACGCAGATGTTGAAACAGAAGGTATAAATGCAGATGTTCGGGACAGCAGATAGAGACACAGATGTTTGGGCCAGCAGATACAAATGCAAATCCTGACATCATTTTAAACATCTACCAGACACACTGAGCTTGCACAAACCCATTCCGAATCCGATTCCATCTGATTGCACAGCAGACACACTTCATGACACACTCACCTTCACTCCTGTGGAGCTTCTCCTCCTGTATGGGTTTGTTACTCCTGCTGTTTGGTTCATTTTCACATCTGGTTCAGTCCTGAAACCAAACCAAACCATATCACACCACACACACCAGCAAACATCAGAGTCCACTGTATCCACCTCACACCACCTAAAAAGTGAAACCCAATCCAAACCTGAGTGTGTGTGTGTTTCTGGAAGCAGAATGAAATCCTCTCCTGATCTTCTCTCCTGAACTGCTGTGTTCATGTTCAGGGATAAAACCAGAAAGAAACCGCAGATAAAGCAGCTCTTTATCCTCCTATGTGTGTGTGTTCAGGTCTTTTCCCAAATAAAGCTTCAAATCCAGAAGAAACACTGCAATGAACATTACACCTCTCCAGATTCCACTGTATACTCAGTTTCACAGAAGCGCACGCGGAGAGGTGTGTGTGTGTGTGTGTGTGTGTGTGTGTGTGTGTGTGTGTGTGTGTGTGTGTGTGTGTGTGTGTGTGTGTGTGTGTGTGTATATGAGTGTGTGTGCGTGTGTATGAGTGTGTGATCTTCAAGGGGCTGTGAATCGGTGAGTAAAGTGGAGATTAAACAATGCTCCTGCATTGTGGAAAGCCAAAAAGCCCACAGACTCCTCAAATATCATTGA